>CM032233.1:31110000-31235000 GCA_019009955.1 Riptortus pedestris
TTTCGTCAAATTGAACTCCAGATTTAGATTCTTCCTCCAATTTTGACGATTTTCTAGGAGATGGTGAAATGAGGTCTACGTTTAGTATATATATATATATATATATATATATATATATATATATATATATATATATACTAAAAGTCGGATCGGAACATAGAACTAATGTTATTGAAAATTAAATGTTCTATAAGTATTGTTATGTACGTTTTTTCACTATCATGATTATTAACCGAGATATTTGCATTTTTGCCTTCAGCAAACCCCCACTTCTACTCATGTCATATTAACAATAAGCTGTTATTTCATGAACCACTTCATTACAAGGTTAAATACCAAATATTGTTTTCGTTGAACTTTTAATTTGTGAGATATATAGCAAATACGTTCTGTGGATCCCTTCCCTCTTCTTTTGTACTTGGATTACTAAAATTTGAGTAATTCAGATAAAACTGGTTCTGATTCATTACAAATTACAGCACTAACTTTAGTAAATTGTTTTCAATAAAATTAATATGTTTTATTCAGATATATTTCATTAATTGTTTGTCTTTCTGGTCTATCTATATATTCAGCGCTACGAGGTTGGCTGACCTGTTTGTTTACAATTCAGCCGCTTTCCGTTGTAGAGATTATTTACATGTGTTGTAAATTGACTGAATGATTTATGATTACCGTTTGTATTTATTCACTTAACATTCACGGTAGTGTTATCTAGATGTATATTTATCTATTGTAAACCATCGCGTGAGAAATCTGCTTAGTTAACGCAATCCCTGCGTGACGGACTTTTTCCATATCGGTGGCAAAAATAAGTATCTGTCGTTTTACTGTGTCGAACTCTAAATGACTCGGAGCTGGGAACGCCGACACCTTGCCACACGCGATAATACTAATCTCATATATTAACGCTTGAAGTCAACATGTTAAGAATAGAAATGGTGGAATGCAGAATAAGTAGAAGCAAAGTCTCTAATATCTGAGAGGATTCCATTGATGCTGTAACCCAAGAGGCATGTCCTGACTCACTCACTTTGGCGGCTTCTCTATTTATTTTAGCTTAGCCATCCAATAGAGAGAGAGAGAGAGACCTTAGATGTTTCCTATATGTAAACCCTGCAAATGCCTGCGCCTCGTACTTAAATTTTTGTCATACCTGTAAAACCGATACCATTTTAATGACAAGAAATTATTATTATAGGATCATCGCTCGTGCCTATTATTATTATTAATTATTAACATTCACTTTTTGCAACTGAGGCTAATTGGGACGGGTTATCTACAGGTTACCACTCTTTTCTAGCCAGGGTGGGACTTAGGATTTTAATTAATGAATTTCGTCACTAAATAAATTCCCTTGCCCAGGCGGGAATCTAACTCGCCACTCTAGGTTTACCATGTGAGATTAAAGGCACCGCTTTAACTCACATGGATAACTCACATCGCTCGTGCCTGAGGGCTTAGAAGATTCATATTTCAAAAATAATTTCTAAATAAAAGTTAATGGTATTAAAATGAAATACGCCTTTTTGCATATTTCGAAAAATTTCTTGAAACGTCTTTGAAAAATTCTTCAAATCAATCCTTCCCAGGACGTGGCCAAAATGTGGGGAGTTTAAAATTATGAATGCACACACACACACACACACAAAACTATATATGTATCAAATTTTTTCACATATGAGAGTCATTTATTTACTTACCAAAAACATTCTATAGCCTACTTGCTGCCATGTAGCTGCTATATAAACTGGGGACCCTAGCCGATCCTGACCACTGCATTAAGTATTTCTCACAATAAACTCATTAGCGGCAACCAATACTAGGGCAGATATAAGAACGAATAAAATGGGGTGGCTTTCAGAACGGTATAGATAACACTGGCCGAACCACTTAACTGTAAGAGTCCCAGCTCTATAGGGAATGTATTCTAATTTTTTAAAAGCTACATTCGAAGCTCAACACACCGAAATACCAAAGACAAGCCGAACTTCGTTATAAATAACCGAACCAAACCTGATGTATAAAAGGCATAATTATGAGGAATGAAAAGAAACAATATCGAGAGAAAACGTCTCAACTGCCTTAACTTTTATGTTGAAATAAATAAATTTAGAGAATCATAAACATTATAGCTAAGTCCACTTTATGGTAGGCACATACCGTAGAAGTTCGTTACGCTGTTGTGGCGTAAACTAAGCAGATTTCCCACGTTGTGGAATGATACGATGATGATGCCGTCTTATAATCTATTCTCTGATTCTTCCGTAATAAGAAAGTCTGTACTTACTGCTAGTATTATTAGCTCATAAGATCACTTACATTTGTAAATTTTTAAAATAACTGATATTCACAAAGTTGCAATATGACTGCCTACTATTAGTCAATTGCATTTACAACAGTCTACTACTTAATACAAAATTTTATTTTATGTTTCTTTTTGTAAAATTGCAGTAGTCAGAAGGAACACTATGAATTATTATGTAAATTTCTTGTTATTCAATAAAGGATAATTATAAAAAAAAAAAAAAATAAGACGCCTATGAAAACAGGAATGAATCTTTAAGCTAGGCATGAGGTGTTTACCGATACCGTTGCTTTAAGTGAAAATGACATGAAGAAGTAGGGGTTAACTGAAAGCTGAATACAAAAAGCCTATTAATAATCGAGTTCCAGAAAATGAATAGCACAAACAATTCAATACATTTCTTTGTTAAGCACTTTGTTGTATATTACTACTTCTATAGCCCCCCACTCTTCCTGGCACGATTTTTATTACTACAAACTTTAGGGTTACATTAAGAATTAAATATCGAGTAATTATCGATCAACTATAACTTGAAGCCAAAGAGCCAATCTTACAAATTTATCCATGTAAATATTAAAAGTCCAGTTAAAACAACACCCCCCATTTTAGTTTGGTATGAGACATTAATATACTAAAAGAAGAAGAAAATCATTTTTCTTGGATGTTAGAATAATGGAAAATTAATTTATTAACGGTTAAATAAAGAATAGCTTCGATTGAGAGATTTGAAATCCATTTTGTGCTTCTTAAAACTTAAGTTAAAACATATAACATTTTATTTTTACCTTAAAAAGAAACTGAGCCGACTAATAAGAAGGAGCGTTTTTTAATATCAGCAATGAAAGTGAGATTCTTTAGTGTGCAATTAAACTCATTAAAGAATTTCTTATTTTCTATTTTCAAGGTTCAACAAGTTTTAAGAATGAGATGTTTTGATTTGTGAGCCGTTTTGAAGGGCTCATTCTATTAAAATCGTCTGTTAAAATTGTTGTTTGTGTTAATATATACAACTCTTCCTGATATTCAATTTTCTTTATTAACATCCACTTTTCATTTTTTGGGGATTAATTTTTTGGGGTTAATGTCGGCCTTCAGAGACTTACATCACCACTACAAATTAAAATATAAAATTCAATTCATTCAAAAATAAGCTTTTATATACACTGTTTTTCTAAAGCAATCATAACACAATAACAAAACATCCGTCACGCAGGGGCTGCGTAAACTCAGCAGATTTCCCAATTGCGTCCCGTATTTGCATTACGTAAAAGTTCAATGAGAACAATATTTGTTATTTAGGCTTCAAATAAAGTGCTTCATGATATAACAGCTTATTGTTGATATGACATGAGTAGGAGTCCACCACACTTTACTGAAGGCCGAAAAATAAAAAAAAAACGCCAATATCTCGTGTAATATTAAAGATAATGAAAACATGTATATAACAACATTTTTAGATTATTCAATTTGCAATAAAATTGGTTTTATACAACTCTTCGATCCGACGTACAGTAACGGAGATATTTCGAACTTTCAAATATCCTCTCCTCTAAACCCCCTTTCTACTTGTCCAATTTAAGGTGTTAACGAACTTGATCTTTACTTTTACATAAAACGTTTAAATATACAGTTTGGTAACGATCAAGCAAAAATTGCGACCGCTAGTCGTTTTAAACGGACCACATTTTCGTCATCCCCTGTGTAGGATCGATGGACATTTGAAGACAATTTTCGAAAATCGCGTCATGAGTACGACCTCAATAGCTGATTTCACTTAAGGGAAATCTGCTAAAAGTCATGCAAGGGGTGCGTAAACTAGGTAGATTTCCCTTGTGATGATATAAGACACTCGTGATCTGATCTTATCACAAATTCTCTATTTATATGTAAAAAAACGACGAATAGAAGGGAGGGGGAGGGGGTAACTGAAGGAAAAAAACAAGAAAGGAGGAATAACTCGCTTATTACATGAGTTGCGAAAAAATACATCGAATAACACTTGTAGAACATTACATTTTTAAAAAGATTAGTTCTCCAACTCATAATAACGGGGATATTTTCAATTTTCGAATCCACCCTCTATTCAAAGCCAGATTTCAGCCAATAACAAAAATGATCTTTAGTGTTGACTGAAAAGGTTAAATATCAATTATAGTATAGACAAATAAACGTTATCGAGTAAAGAACGAAACATCTTAATTGATGAAGTAAAAGTTCACTGAAAACCATCTTTGGTATTTAACCTTGGAGTGATGTGGTTCATGATATATCAGCTTATTGTTAATATGACATGAGTAGGAGTGGGGATTTACTGATGGCCGAAACCAAAAATATGAAAATATTTCGGTTCATGTTCAATATAGAGGAAACATGTATGTAACAATATTTATAGTACACTAAATTTCCATAAAGATATACTATACTATTTTATTTTCGGTCCGACGCATAACAGAATTTTAAAAATGCTTTCCTTAAAACCTCCCTCCCCACTGGTTGCTTTAAGCAATTAACTTGATCTTTAATTTTACGTAAAACGAAGTCTTATGTCTTTAATTTTAAATATCGAGTTTGGTAATGATTAAACAAAAATTGCGACCACTAGAACGTTAAAATATATATGCTTAGTTTTGAATGGATCTCATTTTCCTCATCTCCTGTGTAGAATCGACGGACATCTGGAGAAATTTTTCGAAAATCGGGTCATGATTACAACCTCAATAGCTGATTTTCCTTAGGGGAAATCTGCTGAAACATGTAACTAAACCTGCAAACATCAATAAACTTCCCTAGTGGTTAATTAATATTCCTAACTGGCAATTTTATTACACGAATGACGCTAAACTTAGACGATTTTGTGTAATTCAGTTGTTAACTAGCTTGGAATACGTGTGCTTGCAATAGTTTATCTTGGGATAAATTAAAACAATATTTTTATTTGTTGTGAAAAGTTAAACCCTTGAAGATGTGGCATATTGATAACAAAACATTCTGGGCGAACGTTAGTAGGAGATTATATTTCGGTTGACAGGTGTGGATAGGATAGAAGTAACAAGTCCTCAAAGGCAGTCCTTTCGTTGAATGATTAGGATGTAATCACAATTTGCGAATTCCAGCGCACTAAATGATATTTTAAAATAGCTGTTCTCATGAGGAGCTATATCTTATAAAAATATAATATACGCTTTGGCTCGCTATTGATTAATTAATACGTTTGTCGTACAGTGATTGCCAAAAAAACTGTTAATTGGCACACAACTCAATGATTAACCTGGATAAATAGCTCGAAGGATAAGCTTCCACAGAATCTAACTGTGCGACTGTATTGCTAGAAGAACAAGAAGAGGTTTAGTGCGCATTTAGAAAACCCGAGTCCGGGATAAAACCATTTATTAGTGACCTTGGAACAGCAGTTAGATTCCTATCAGCAAGTAAAATTACTTATAATGAACTGAGAGATGTTCATTTAAGCTTCCGTGTGAAAAAGAAAAAAACAAAATTGAAGGACAAATTTGTAATATGCACCTGCATAGATACAATGAAATAGATATTGTAACGAGAGGAATAATATCAAATAGAAAGAGTTTCAATTACTCTTTAAATGCAGACATAACTCATGGTATAGGATATTGAAATAATTACATAATTCAATGAAAATATTCAACCCTATTTAAAAATAAATTTCATTTAACCTTAGCAGTCTGATCAATTTTAAATCCTATATTCTACATGAACATGCCACCAAATGCAGGCAGGTATTTTGTTGACTGGGTTGCCTTGTGTAAAGAATCCATATTACATCTGTCTAACCAACCATTGATTTGATATCATCTGAACTGATAAAAAGTTTGTCACGCAGGGGCTACGTAAACTGAGCAGATTTCCCACGTGCTGGTATAACACACATATCCTCTATTTTTAGGGGGGGGGCGATGAGTAGAAGGGGAGGGGGAGTTACTGAAGTCTGAAACAATAAAGTAAGAATAACTCGTTTAGGTCTTGAGTTACGAAAAACTGCATAGAACAACAATTATAGAGCTTCAATAGTTTAACAGGATTGATTCTATAACATTTTACGATCCGGCAAATAATAACGGATATATTTTAAATTCCCCTCCTTCTCTACGCCCCCCCCCCGTATTCCAGATTTCTGCCAATCACATATATAAATATAAAATATTTTTTCTGTAATCGTTGAATAATGGTAACATTACTAAACTGAAATGAGTGAAGAAAGTGAAACATTTTGCAATAGAGTGAAGAAAGTGAATTGCCTTCTTAATTAGTAATAAGTATAAATTAAAAAATAATTTGAAGTTGGAAATTAAATGCTTTTAAATGTTTCTTAACATTGTAAGAATTTATTTTAACAAAATAAATTGAAATGTGAATGAATTATTGGTGGAAATAATCAATATATTTTAAAATTTAAATATAATAATAATTACCTTCCTTGTTTATAACCGGCACTTGTTTATAACTGCACTACTTCACAATCATCACTAGTTGTTTTATAACTATGCTTATAACCTTTCACAACCATGCTTATAACCTACCAACAACATACCATAATCTTCACAACATCCTAATTTTGTTCATATTCTGGTTAGATCTGATCATGTATTACACGATTACAGAAAAAATTTAATATTACACTCGTGACGAAAGTAGAATTTACAACTCTCGTGAAATTACGACACTCGCTTCGCTCGTGTGGGTAAACGTTTCACTCGAGTTGTAAAATGATCTACTTTCGTCACTTGTATAATAAATAACTATTCTTCATTTTACACATCGGTTTTAGGAGATTTCCCCAAAGGGAAATTAGCTATTGTGATTGTACGCATGACGCGAAGTAAATACAATGCCCTATAAATGTTGTTACATACACCGCTTCTCTACCAAGAATATAGAGATATTCGCATTTTTTAACTTTCAGCTTTTAGTACTATTGGACATTAACAATAAGCACATATCATGAAACGTCTTATTTCAAACTTAAATTCCCAATTTTGTTTTCAATTAGCCTTTATTCTGTGTTACACGTAAGATTACGGTTTTACGGTCTTGATACAAAAATATTTATTTCATCTATGCCATATTCGATATTTTAGTTTTTCATTTAACACTTAATATCAAATTAATTAATTTCTGAAATAGGACTTGGAACAGGGGGGGGGGGTTAGATGTGGGCAGTTTCAAAAATTGAAAATATCTCAGCTATTATGAGTCGGGTAGAAAAATGTTGTAGAACCAATCTTGTTAAACCATTGATGCTCTACAATTGTTCTTTTCTATTTTCACATAACTCAAAAAATGTTAAGGGAGTTACTATTATTTTCTTGTATTAAGCCTACAATAAACGTCCACTTCTATTATCGAATTTGGACTTAGAGGTAGAGAATATATGATGACAAGCCATAACTAGTTCCCTTAAGGGAAATAAGCTATTGAGGTTGTATTCATGACGCGATTTTCGAAAAATTTCCTTAAATGTCCTACCGATCCTACCTAGTAGATGACGAAAATGAGGTCCGTTCAAAATTTTATATAGTGGCCGCAATTTTTGTTTAATCGTTATCAAATTCGAAATATAAGTGTTTTATGTAAAAAGAAAGATCAAGTTCGATAACGGTTGGAATTGGACCTGGGGAAGGGAGGGTTCAAAGGGAAAGAATAAAAAACGAAATATACGTCGAATCGAAAAAGTATAGAACAAATGCTATTGAAAATTAAATATTCTATAAGTATTGTTATATACGTCCTTCTGTAAACCCCCACTCCTACTCATGTCATATAGAGAATAAGCTGTTATACTATGAAGCACATTATTGGTAGCCTAAATACCAAATATTGTTCTCATTGAATTTTTACGCTTTGAGATAAATGCAAATACGTGACGCACGTGGGAAATCTGCTTAGGTAACGAAGCCCCTACAGCCGAAACTGAATTTCCCTTTTATATTTCGACAATTTTTATAAGTAGCTTATTTAAATTAATTTGTTCATTTTCTTTCTAATACTACATATTTTTAAAGCCATAATTATAATAACTATAAATAAATTAATAATAACTAATTAATAGAAAACTAAAAAAAGTATTTTTATATTTTGTCCTGGAAGGTGTGTGTTTTGCGCAGGCAAGATAGAGGAATTCAATCCTTAAGTCCAAGGCCTATGACATATATAGATACGTAACCAACGCTCTCAAAGTCTGTGCTGTCATAATGTTTAACAAAGTGCATTTTATAACGTCTATTTTGTAGTTATGAATGTATTATTTTATAATATTAACAGATTTCTCTTAAATCAGCTATTGAGGTTGTTTCTTCCATCCATCGATGCCCATCGATATAATAGGGGATATTATAAAAATTACGCCCGTTCAAAATTATATATATACTTGTGTGTTACCGCTCTATGGGTCTCAATTTTTGTTTGATTGTGTGTTGTGCAATATATAATCGTTTCGTGTAAACAAAAGATAAAGTTCGTTAACAGCTGAAATCGGAGGGGGCGATAAGTTTAGGAGGGGAAAAATCAAAAATTCAGAATATCTTCGTTTCTATTAGTCAGATCATAAAATTGCATATAACCAAGCTTGTTGCATATTTAACTGCCTATAAATTAGTTCTGTACGCCGTTTCATTGCCTCGAATATTATTAACCGAGATATTTTCTACCATCAGCAAACCTAAATTTTAGTCGGGCACTTTAGCAGTAAGCGAATATATCATGAAACATCTTATTCCAAGCTTAAACACCAATTCTTTACTTGAGGAGATAACATACGAGTACATTGCTCGGGGAGTCATCAATTACGATTTTATTTCTCGGCTCGAAAATGTTTATTTGATCTATACCATACTCGTTATTTGTTCTTTTAATTCGACACTTAGGATCATACGGCTGAAATAGGACCAGGAATGGAGGGGGGATTCGAAAATTCAAAAAAGTCCGTCACGCAGGGGCGGCGTAAACTAGGCAGATTTCCCACGTGATGTTTTACAATAGAGAAATCTGCCTAATAACAACTGTAGTAGTAAGAAACCTCTAAACCTAAAACATTATTTAGGGCGTAATAACCCAGTAGTTTCTAGCCCCAAAAAATAGTTAACCTAACCTCTAAACCTATTCACGAGGGACGAATAGTTATGGAAATGGCTATGGAAATGTCTATATATATATATATATATATATATATATATATATATATATATATATATATATAGATAGATATATATATATATATATAGATATATTTTGAACGGACCTCATTTTCGTCATCTCCTGGGTAGGATCGATGGACATTTGAAGAAATTTTTCGAAAATCGCGTCATGAGTACGACCTCAATAGCTGATTTCCCTTAAGGGAAATCTGCTAATATCTCCATTATTATGAGTCCTATCGAAATATGTTATACGGGACCCGTATAACCAATCTTGTTAAACTAATGATAGTAACATTTTTTTTTTAATACGTTTTCTCGAAACAGAAATATTTATGGAGGTATTTGCATGTTCTTATTTCCAGCGATGAGTAGAAATGTGGCTATACGGAAGCCCCATTTCTACTCATCGCATTTTTATTCAGAAATAGAGAATATATGATGAGACGAGAGGAGTAGTGTTTCATAGCAACGCACGTGGGAAATCTGCTTAGTTTAAGTAGCTCCTGGGTGCGGACATTTTAATATTTATAATTCCATAGATTTTATAAATTTATTACTTAAGCTTATTTATTTTTACAAAAAATTATGTTTACAAGAAATTATTTTAATTTATATTATTTTATAGGAAATTATTCTACTTGGATCCACTGTAAAAAGTCCGTCACGCAGGGGCTGCGTAAACTAAGCAGATTTCCCTCGGGAAGTTCAGTAATAGATAAATATACATACTGGTAACACAACAACACCGTGAATAAATACAAACGGAAATAAGAAATGTTTCATCCAATTTCAATAACCTGCCGACAGGAAGCGTTAGGTTAGAAATGTAATCAAACTGGTCGGGCCGTCTCACCGGAAAGAAAAACAATTACTGAAATATATCAGAATATAACACATTAATTTTATTGAGAACTATTTACTATATCTAATACTGTAATTAATAATGAGTCCGAATAATTGTTATCTCAATCAATAAACTTTTAGTAGTCCAAAACTTTAAGATGGGGGGGGGGATCAACAGGAAATATTTGCTTGTATCTCGTATAATAAAGGTCTCTTGAATAAAATGTTTGGTATTTAAACTTCCAATAATGTGATTTATTATGTAGAAGAGTATTGTTTACGTAACATGAGTAGAAGTGGCGGTTTGCTGAAAACTGAAAAATGCAAATATCTCGGTTAATATTCAAGATAGAGAACAAACGTATATAACAATATTTATAGTAAATTTCATTTGCAATAAGATTGGTTATATACAATTTTTCGATTCGATGCATAATAATGGAGATATTTCGAATTTTTGAAAATCCTCCCCTCTAAACCCCCCCTCCCACTGGTCCGATTTAAGCCGTTAACGAACTTGATCTTTCTTTTTACATAAAACGACTAAATATCGAGTTTGGTAACGATCAAACAAAAATTGCGACCGCTAGAGCGGTAACAGACAAATATATATATATATATATATATATATATATATATATATATATATATACAGTTTTGAACGGACCTCATTTTCGTCATCTACTAGGTAGGATCGATGGAAATTTGAAGAAAAATTTCGAAAATTCCGTCATGAGTACAACCTCAATAGCTGATTTCCCTTAAGGGAAATCTGCTAAAAGCTGTTTCATCTTAAATACTCTAAAGTTATCTATTTATTCATGAATCCCTTAAGTCTTCAAAGAATTGGATTGTTCGAGAAGTTAGATTCCCCAATGGTGACGCATTTAATGCCAAATGGACTTTTTTGGTGTCGAATGGTACATGTGAGAATATTAAAATAGAGATTAGGGCGATTGGTATATCAGTGGGCAGAAAATGCGAAGGAGGGTTACTAAGGAGGTTGAGCATTGATGAGGTCAGCCTACGCGTGCCCACTTCCACACCCTACCTTTAGAATCCCACTTCACTCACTTTTTCCTTTTGTTATTCAATCAAACATTCTTGATTGAAAGTATTTCCTGCTAGGAGGTGGTTCCGTACAACCAGATCCACGCCTTTCATATCGATATCCCTTGGTTAACCGCTACTTCCAATCCCCTCATCCCCTACTAGTCAGCCAAAGGAGCTATACTATTTTCTAACGGAATTAGTACCTTAAATGAATTATAATTAAGAGTTTTTCTAGCCTTCTTCTTTTATAAGCGTCATTTTTAGGGTCTATTTTTTACGTCAAAATCCTTATTTGCTCTCCATGTTTTCCAACTGCATCATCTTGCATAGTCTTTGTATCTAATGAACAAGTAGACACGAAGTCCGTTATCCATTCTCGACCATTTTTAATAGCCACATCCATAGATTTTGTCTTCAATTGGGGAAGGGGGAGCAAACTGTGGGGTTGTGGGTGTAGGGAGGGTAGAAACAATTTATTTACGACTCCCTTATTCTAATACAAGATTGGCAAGCGCATGTTAATTACATATGTTTTGAATTATTCAATTTCAAAATGCTTCAGATATGGAAGACTGAAATTGGCACTTTCCTACCATCCCCTTCCCTTTCATTCTATCTTCAACCCTTTAGGGATACTTTTCTTTAAAACTTCATAGCTGATACACCGGCACAAGTATATTGAAGTAAACATTTTCTTTCATATTTTCCAGGTCCTGAGAATATGATATAAAAACATTCTTCAATCTTAGTAAATACCCCCAACATTTTTAGTTTTGTGATTTTAGACGTAAGGGAAGTATTTTTAATTAAATTACTAAAATACGGGGCAAGGTATGACTCTAGAGAATGCACGGGCAAGGCAGGATGACGATTTGTCAGATCTAAGGACTAAGGACCTAGCGACCTTTAATAATAGATATTATTTTAGTACAATGTATAATTATGATTTCCTGGTCTTGATAATTACATCATCATTAAGACAAGCCGTTGTAGCAATATTTATCTGACTAGGGTTTAACTTTTTTTTCCGATGATGTGTCATTATTAAAAAAGTCCTTCACGCAGGTGCTGCGTAAAATAAGCAGATTTCCCACGTGAAGTTTTACAACAGATAAACCTACATACCGGTAACACAACACCATCTTGAATATGGGGGGGGCATTAACAAAACGTATTTGCATATATCTCACAAAGTAAACGGTTAGAAGGCAAGAACGGTGAGAGGTTAGGTTACACGAGTGTCGAACAGTTACGGAAATGGCCGATCTAATCCGACTAATATCCTATAACACACTGACATATAGCCGCACACACACTTATTAAAAATGCAAATATCTCGGTTAATATTCAAGATAGAGAATAAATGTATATAACAATATTTATAGTAAATTTAATTTTCAATAAGATTGGTTTTATACAATTTTTCGATCCGACGTACAGTAACGGAGATATTTCCAATTTTCAAAAATCCCCGCCTCTAAACCCCCCCCCCTCCTACTGGACCGATTTCAGCCGTTAACGAACTTGATTTTCCTTTTTACATTAAATACCGAGTTTGGTGACGATTAAACAAAAATTGCGACCGCTAAAGTGTTAACAGACATATATATATATATATATATATATATATATATATATATATATATATATAAATAATTTTGAACGGACCTCATTTTCGTCATCTCCTGTATAGGATCGATGGACATTTGAAGAAATTTTTCGAAAATCGCGTCATGAGTACGACCTCAATAGCTGATTTCCCTTAAGGAAAATCTGCTAAAATGAAGTAATTTTGAAAACATTTAATGTTGACTTATGTTATAATAAATTAATCGATAATATAAAGTACTGGGGTCATTCTCGGAACTTTATCAGTTCTCTCAATGGTTTCTAAGCATCGTAAAACGAATGAAAAAATACTTTAATAGAGATTACTTTTACAAAAATTTCAAAAATGATTTGTAGAATACTCGTACATTGGGGCCGGCCTTTCTTAGTTTTAAATCTATAAATAAAATGAATATACGTCTTTCATAGAATATTTATATTGTTTGGAAATTCTTTTTCCATTCGTAATTTCTTATTGTGGCTAATCGTTTTTTAATTAAACATACGTCTGAATATTCATTAATAAATACACACACTAAAGGCCTTGAAAGCTCTAGCAAGGTAAATATGGTAATGATATCCGTCTCCTACTTGAACGCCATTCAAGGAAGATAAGCCATATAAATATAACTATGCTAAAGCGGCTTGATATCAAAGCAGTAAAGGGCCCCAAAGATGATATTATTTCCAGTAGATGAATAGGATTTGAACTAAGTAATTTTACTCAAGCAGAAAAACAAATTTATCGGCTTTACTCTCGATGAGTGAATATTATGTGTATATAAAGGATAAATTAAACTACAGAATGTCATAGTTATAGCGCAAATTATAACATAGAGAAAATTAATAGAGAGGGACTTTGACATAGAAAATGTTAATATGAAATTCTTATTAATCCGTGCTTATAAATCCAGAATTTTAAGAGATAGATTATAAGAAAGCTCTATTTTCATATTTACAATGTCAAAATATTTCATCTGGTCATTTCTGGAAACAAATATTCCTGGTTTGCTGTCTGAGGGATGCGGATTGAACAAAAAACCTGTTCTGTATTAAGAGCGTATCCAAACTTTCCAACCGTTTGGAGCTAAGGAATACCGCATCAAAATTGTTTCATTCATTTCCATGAAAATTTTAACAGTAATTGAGCTAAATCTTTCAAGTATAAAGGTTCTTTGAATTTTGAGGTTACAGGGTTTTTTTTTTTTTTTTTTTTTTTTTTTTTTTTTTTTTTTTTTTTTTTTTTTTTTAAATTTATGTCTACAGAACCAAAGAAGATCTCTGTTGAAATTGAGTTATTGGTGTATTAAGCATTTAAAAGAGAAAAAGCCCTTATTTCTGCTTAATCATATTTTAAATAAAATATAGTTTAAAATAGCTTAGCGTTTCCAATAGGGTTCTGACATATATATGAGGATCATTGACAATAAAAATATTAAGCAATTTCAGGACTGAACTCATAGTAATAATGGAACCATAGTGGAACCAATTCAGAAAAGAATATGACGATTTCAAAATAAAATACTTCAATAATGAAAACCCCCAAGGCTAACTGTTCTGGACAAAGTCAGTCACTCAAGGGTGAAGGCCGTATTAAACCTCCCACCGCGACTGTTTCCCACGAGGCACAGTGTCTAAAGCCTTACTCGTGGTGATCGATCTTCTAATTCTTCAGCCTTGGAATTAAAGAACACCTCCTTAACCTTCTAACACCGGTTCTAATGTATAACGTTTCCTCCTTGTTTATTTTCAGGCCTATGGGCCACACTGCACACTGGAATTCATGTGTAGCACCCGAATGTAACTTTGGGCAGGCCGGATTACAGGTATAAGAGCACCGTTGGCATACCACAAATGCTGTCACCAACGGTTACAGTCCTCTACAATACTTAGCTAAAGAAAAGGGAAAAGGCCCTTTACCTGCTTTACCACCTGCTTTAGGCTATTCCGGTCTTCAAATGCAGGAGAAATACTCCCCCTGAACAGTTATACTGCCCTATTCTCGGTCCAACTAATTTGCTTGGCATTCCAAGCTATTGTTTGGCTTTCTACCCATTACATGACTCCTTTCGATTCAGTTAAAGTAGAAAAATCATGATGCTGATCAACTTGGTGCTCAAAACACTTGAAGCATATTCAGGACTGAATATAAAGGACTGTTTGATCTACAATCAATTTGTGATCTAAAATTGATCTCGGCGTAAATATGCAAGTGAAGGCTCCAGCCTTACGAGTATTAGCCTATTAGCAGATTTCCCTTAAGGGAAATAAGCTATTAAGGTCGTACTCGTGACACGATTTTCGAAAATTTTCTTCAAATGTCCATCGATCCAACCCAGGAGATGACGAAATGAGAATATATATATTTGTCTGTTAATACTCTAGCGGTCGCAATCTTTATTTAATCGTCACCAAACTCGGTTTTAATCGTTTTATGCAAAAAGAAAGATGAAGTTCATTAACGGCTGAAATCGGAACAGTGGGAGGGGGGGGGTTTAGAGGGAGGGAATTCCGAAAATTCAAAATATATCCGTTACTGTACGTCGAATCGAAATATTGTATAGAACCAATCTTATTGAAAATTAAATTTACGATAAATATAAATTTATTCTCTATCTTGAATATTAACCGAGATATTTGCATTTGTATTAAGTGTAAGGGACGAGCTATTGTCGGTTCTATTTGTTTCCGCCAAAAGCTACTTCGGGCGTTTCCGTAACTGTTCGGCACTCGTATGGAGATTTCTCTACTGTATAACTTCACGTGGGAAATCTGCTTAGTTTTCGCAGCCCCAGCGCGACGGACTTTTTATATTTCAATATAATTGTTTCCCAATATTTCGTTCACCATGAACACGAGTAAATTAACAAATTGGAGATCACGCTAGCAGACATTTAGAAAAGCAAAATCTGTGCTCTTGCCAAGGAAACACAATTTGAAGTGGGCCGGGAAAAGGGGATAATAAAGTGAATAAGCATCAGCGACGAGCTAATAGGGTGGAACTAACTGCAAATTTCTGCCCTTAGCTCATGGCCGACCGGCTGGTCATGTGGTACATCAGATGTGAAGAGGAGGAAAGGCAGGAGATGACAAGGTGACCTGAACAAGGACACGTCGAGACTGTAGGTCCCCAGTTAGTTGATAAATCTGCAGACCGAAATGAATGGTTAATGGTTGTTACAAGGTCCCAGTTATTTAATATTTCATCAACTTGTGTCTTAGGCTGTTTCTACGAGGCGCCTATCGGAAACATTGACCTGGAGGTAGCTTAATGACTTGGAGGAGGTCATGCGGGGGTTGGCCATCTGTAATTAAGGAAGCCTTACTGGGAGTCATAAGGACTGTAGTGCCTAGCAAGCAAGCAATAGGAAACATTCAACATATATATATATATATATATATATATATATATATATATTAGTGTTGTTGTTTTCGACCAGGTTTTATATATATGGTGTTATTGTGTTTTGGAGTTTTGGTCTGTGTTGTTGAAAAAAGTCTTAGTTCATTCCAATATTTCGAGAATATTTATTTTCTCTTCTTCAGGGCTAAAAAGTACAGGTACTACTTTACATATATATATATATATATATATATATATATATATATATATCACATTGTCATTAGAGTGTAACAGATAGTGTTTGTGTTAATTCTACTTACCAAGACTAAAGATACTTAAAAACTATTGCGCATGACTGTT
Organism: Riptortus pedestris; assembly: GCA_019009955.1. NCBI lineage: Eukaryota > Metazoa > Arthropoda > Insecta > Hemiptera > Alydidae > Riptortus > Riptortus pedestris. The sequence goes on from CM032233.1 coordinate 31,126,685, forward strand.
GTACCTCTGTTTACATTAGGAGTACTAAGTATAACTTCCCCAAGGCTACGTATAACCACCCCCTTGTGGAGGTTATACTTAGTACTCCTAATGTAAACAGATGTACAACAGTCATGCGCAATAGTTTTTAAGTATCTTTAGTCTTGGTAAGTAGAATTAACAGAAACACTATCTGTTACACTCTAATAACAATATGCAATATATATGTAAAGGAGTACCTGTACTTTTTTGCCCTGAAGAAGAGAAAATAAATATTCTCGAAATATTGGAATGAACTAACAATTTCAACAACACTGACCAAAACTCCAAAAAACAACAACACCATATATATATATAAATATATATATATATATATATATATATATATAATTATATCTATACTAGCTGAGATACCCGGCTTCGCTCGGGAATTCATTTGGGGCTGAATGTTGGTGGTATATTTTTGGCAAGGCTTTACTTTGCACAATATTATGACATTTACCCGTCCTAGTGTTTAGGGTTAACACCCGTCGTTTATGTGGATTTGTTAATAATAAAATTATTTTTTTATGCAAGACTTCACTGTTCTGCATATTGTCATATTTCCCGTTCCCTGTGCATTATGCATAGATTTGAATTATTAATGAGAAAATATTGACATACATTTGAATAAATTTTTTCATTTGAGGTACCTGGTAGTTCATATTGAAAAGAAGTGTTGAGAAAATTTCTCTAAATAACAAATTAAACAACTTTTGTTATTTGCCGAAACCCCAATAGGAAATCACTATTTTAATTTCAGGCCTCCCTTACCTCCCACTCCTGCCCGTCCCTAGAAATAGTATGGCTTATTATAAGGAAGGCGTTAGTGCTAATTCAAATACCGAGTTTGGTTTAGTTCGGTTGAGTCTTTTGTGCCAAATAAAATTGTGGACTCCCGCTATAGATTTTAGCGTATAACTCATTTATACTACCGTATACGGCAAAAGTGCATATAACAAAAGTTACTCGAAATAACAAAACAAATAACGTTTGTTATGTGCATATTTGTTGAAAAAGCAATAGGAAACGAAATATCGCTATTTTTAATTTCAGGCCTTACTTATAACCCCCACTCCTGCCCGTCCCTAGAAATGTTAGTATGGCTTATTATAAGGAAGGCGTTAGTACTAATTCAAATACCGGGTTTGGTTTAGTTCGGTTGAGTCTTTTGTGCCAAATAAAATTGTGGACTCCCTCTATAGTTTTTAGAGTATAACTCATTTATACTTCCGTATACGGCAAAAGTGAATATAACAAAAGTTACTCTAAATTACACAATAAACAACTTTTCTTATGTTCATATATGCCGAAAAACCAATAAGAAACGAAATATCTCTATTTTTAATTTCTGGCTTCCCTTATAACCCCCACTCCTGCCGTCCCTAGAAATGTTGGCATGGCTTGTTATAATGAAAGCGTTAGTGCTAATACACATACCGAGTTTTATTTAGTTTGGTTGATATACCTTCAAGATCTTTAGCCGTCCCCAGCTGAGCTATGGGACTCAAAGAATTCGTGGTCATAGTTTTACCTAGAGAGTGATCAACTCGACGTACATTTCCCGTTAACCAAGGAGGATCTGGAATGAGTTATCCATATTTTAGTTTATATGAATAATTCGATTGCTTTATATTTCACTATTAAATATTGTCTTGTCAGTAGGAGTTAGAGTCGTGTCTCAGCGGAAGATTTGAAATCTAATCATAGTAGTCGTAGACTATATTTTCTATATGATATTTTGAAATAAACTATTTGATTGAAGACGCATCGATATTTGGTTCAGGAAACACAAAATACAGCAGGACATTTGTGTCAGCAACAAAAACCATTTTATATCTTCATAAAAAAAAATGTAATGCTCAAAAGTCAATTACTCTCGGTAGTTCATTTAGGAAACCCAGACCAATGTAAGTAGTTAGCGATATCAATGGTTATCCTACGTCTAAAGGATTTTGTCCAAATAGTATTATTTTAAGAAATAAATACAGATCGGTGTAATTCTTATTCAAAATATTTTGTTTAAAAACTAAATGTCCACGTCCATCTGTCATGATTATCAACAATGGGCTCGTACATGACCTTTTACAACATCAGCGGTTTGGCTAGAACATTTGTATTACTGATGTATACAGGGTGTCCCAAGTTCGCGTGCTAACCCCCTTAAAATCTGCAATTGTTTTAATGCAAAGACTTGGTGTGTCATAATTGTGACCCCTGAATATTCTTTTCAGTCCATAAGCAACCTCATTCTCCAGTGACCATAACTTTGGAATTTCCAGTTGAATGCAATATTTTCTAAGACAGATTCATGTAGAAAATCAAATTCTAAAACGAGTTTATATTAGCGAATTTTTCGATTTGACGCATCTTTTAGACGTAATATGCCAAAAACACGTTTTTAAACACAAATATTTATCAATCTCAGAAATGGTACACTTTATTGAAACATGGTGCTACATAAAAATTAAGAGCCAAAAAGATTATCTTTGAAACAAGACTACGGGAAAAGGAATAGATTCTGGAAAAAAAAGAAAGTATTTAACTCGAAATATTTATGACAAGAGACCAATTATGGATTGCATTAACAACGGTTTAGTACCAAATAACAACAACAGACACGAAGGGAAAATGTATTAAAGGTATGAGGTTTCTTAATCCTCAGCAGTGGGACCATTACCAAATAACAGTGGAAGCATTTCCAAATAAAAGCGTGAGAGACATTGCTCGAGAAACGGGCTTATCCAGGGGGGGGGGGCGGTATTTCGCATCATCAAGGATCACAAGCTGAAAGCGTATCGGATATTTTTCCACCAGCCACTCCAGCCTACTGATTTTGATAAGAGATTATGATTCTGCCATCGGCTCAAAGAAGACTGGTAGAAGATCCTCAGTTTTCCGAAATGTCTTGTGGAAGCACCTTTTTTAGTAATGGGGAAGTGAATCGCCATAACTTTCGTTATTGGTCTGAAGGAAATCCGCATTTGGTCCGTTATTGTGGCCAACAGCATCAATTTAAAGGTAATGTTTGGTGTATTATCTTCTAGGGAAGATCATTGGTTCACATTTTTGTGATGAAACATTAAATGGTTCAGTCTTCAACCGCTTACTCCAAAATGAAGAATTTCTAAGTTTAGTAGGGGATATACCCCTGTTGTAAAGAAATGAAATATGCTTGACGGATGTCCTCCCCCCTTCTCAACCACTGTTCGGTCAACGAAAAGAGAAATGTTTCCCCAACGCAGTATCGGTCGCAGATTGCATGAGTGGATACCCAGTTCACCTTATCTGACAGTAATGAATTATTTTCTATAGGGGATGGTCAAAGACATCGTCTACCTGAATAGGCCGTAGAATATTGAAGACATGAAAAATAAAATCAGATTGGCATTACATTCAATTTCAGTAAGTGGAAATACACAGTGCCAATAGGGATTTCAGGTACCGTCTTTTGAAGTGCATAAATGAGGAAGGACGCATTTTCGAACATTTGCAAATACCAGCTGTAAGTATTGTAGTGCAAAGAAAAAACTTGTTTCTGTTCTTTTTACATGAACTGAAAATATTTTATTAATAAATGAGGTCTTCAGTTACTGTCAAGATAAAATTATCATATTTTGAAGCTCATTAGTCACAAATGTATTCTTAGCTCTTGGAACATGTCAATAGAGGTTTTGTTTACCTTTCACAAAGACTATGTCATCAAATTAAGAGCTAACTCTCATTCCATTCGAAAGCAAATAAAAACATTTTATGGTCCAAAATTGTTATATCATTAATATTTTCATGAATTTAGTACCAGTTTTACTTAACTCTGATCTAAAGATACTCATTAACACGTAAACTGATTAACGTCGCTCTTTATGGACAAAATCCTTAAAAACGACCGCCACGCAGGGGCTGCGTAAACTAAGCAGATTTCCCACGTGAAGTTTTACAATAGAGAAATCTGCATACTGGTAACACATAACATTTACTATCTATTATTGCAATTTATAATGAATCTGAATAATTTATATTTTAATAACTCAAATTTTAGTAGTCTAAGAACTAATTAATATTTATAGTAAATTTAATTTGCAATAAGATTGGTTCTTTACAAGTTTACGATCCGACGTGTAGTGACGGAGATATTTGGAATTTTCTAAAATCATCCCCTCTAAACCCCCGCTCTCCTACTTGTCCGATTTCAGCCATTAACGAACTTGATCTGTCTTTTTACATAAAACGATTAAATATCGAGTTTGGTCAAACATCAATCAAACAAAAATTGCGACCACTAGAGCGATAACGGACATGACGAAAATGAGGATCTCATTTTCGTCATCTCCTGGGTTGGATCGATGGACATTTGAAGAAAATTTTCGAAAATCGCGTCATGAGTATTACCTTAATAGCTGATTTCCCTAAAGGCAAATCTGCTAATAATAATGAATACTGGTGTTGTGTGTATAGTATTTCTTACGGTAATGTTCTGTTTTATCATTGGTGGAAACATTGCAGTATTACCCGGCTTTAATGTAGATTTCATGGAACAAGCTCAATACTTTATCACAGAAAATTAAGAGTAACTATAGGGTTGATAACTATACAGAAATCCTATCAATTTCTAAGGATGCATATTCATTTTCACAAATGGGCAAATCAGTAAAATACTCGTATGAGAAAGAAGCGTTATGATACATATTTGGAGCCGTTAAACAGCTGCACGGATGAAAAGCAACCCCCAACAAATGAGTAGTTGACAATTAAATATAATCCATGTTCTTACTAAGGGTTCATTGGTATGACCGGGGCAGGTAGGACGGACCCCTGCAGGCTTCCAAGAATTACTGAAAGGATAGGATTCGGGTAGATAATGTTTAGCACCCGCTTAACTGTGAGGAATTATGCAGCATTTGCAAACTGTATGAAGAGGAAACACTCCACCATTTCTTCTTCCGCTGCCCTATGTATAGCCACATCAGAAATGCATACATCTCCAAACATATTAATCCTACTGATTCACCAAATACACAGCTCAAGTAATTGTTCACAATAGAAGACAAATCTAAGGCCTTTGACACCTATAAATTTGTTATAAATGCCCTTAAAGTACGAGCTTTCATAATGTTTGATTGATTTATCACTTCCAACACAAGTTGTAAATATTTCATTTATTATTATAATTATTTATATATTTTATTTATCTATTTATTTTTCATAATTAATATTGTGCCTTCGGAACTGATTGATGGTTTAGAAGAAATGTCTCTTTATTTTGTCTATTATTATACATATATTTTTATTATATTTACTTATTATTATAATTTCATTTTATTATATTATTATTTTTTCTTTATTTATTTATTTTTCTTTAATATAAGCAGATTAATGAAATTTTTTATTTTTGTTTATTTTTTTATTTTTTTTTTTTATTTATTTATTTTTTTCTTTCTTTCTATTTCTTTATTCTTTATTTTTATTTTTGTTTCTATGAAATTAAGATTACTTATGTATCAAGAAGATGACCCAATGTTGAGTAAGCTATTTTTACTATAATGTAATTCTTTGTTTATTGATTTACTAATTATAGCCAAATTATTTATTTTATCAATCACCAATATTATATGTATTACTTTAGAGGAGTATTGTACCTAGCTATGTGTTTTAATTTTTCTTTTCTTTTTTTTCTCTCTCTTTTTATTTTTATTTATTTATTTTTTTCTTTTTTGTAAATATTCGGACCCCCTGTAAAAAGTTTATACTTAAATACAGAATTTTTATCTATCTATCTATCTATCTATCTAGATAATGGTTTAGTTTTTCAATGTCATTGTTTCCCAATATATCGTCTCGCCATGAAGACAGAGGAATAAATTTACAATAGTGATCACGCAAGCAATCATTTAGGACAGCAAACTTTGTACTCTTGCCACGGAAACACTATTTGAAGTGGGCTGTAAAAGATCAGCATCAATGACGGGCTAATAGGGTAGAACTGAGGACCAATTCATGTCCTTAGTCCATGGCTAGGTTATGCGGAAAGAATGAACCTCTAGCTGAAAAAAGAAGGCAATATCGTGAGAAACGGTACGATAAATATTTAGAGCCGTTAAAAAGAGCTGAACGGATGAAAAGCAAACCCCGAACTAATGAGTAGTTGATAAACAAATATCGTCCGTGCTCCTAATAAGGGCTGATTGGTGTAACCGGGGTAGTAAGTAGAACGGAGCCCTGCAGACTTCCAAGAAGTACTGAACGAAGGAGGGGAAAGGGAGAGAGAGTGATAGAGGGGGAGAGAGGGAAAGAGGGAGAAAGGGAGTGAAATTCACCTATGGAGGAAGTGCAACAATTTACTTTACAAACCTGTAAGTGGACAATTTTTTTCATTCTGTATCTGTGCATGAACAACTGCATCCCAGCACTCTTCAAGGGTCCTTCATCAATTATCAGCTGTAAAGGCCGACGGGGCGGGATGACTGCATAGTGCTGTATCTTTAGTTGGGAAATTGTTTCCCCGTTCCAAGTTGTTATCGACCTGAGCGGACATAGAGGATCGCGCATATTGTCTCTGACGTTCCTCTCCTACTTAATAATCGGATCCGCCCGACGTCAAACTTAAATAGATTCCATTTCAGATAGCTCTTTCTGTTTTAATTATGGTTTGAGCTCCGCCTGGCCTTGAAAAGGGAATCGCCTCTCAAGTTGATCATCTCTGAACGCTCCCTGCGTAACCTCACAGAGTAGTTGACGGAAATGATTTTCAATTAATTCATATTTTATACAATAGATGTGCTCTAATAATGTTTATATATAAACAAAAGTACGTTAAATACAGAGTAGAACACTCGATGCGTTATGTAAAACAATGAACTGACGGATAATAACCATTATGGTTATTTTAATTTATTTGTTTTTAAATGCTTAAGGATTCCTATGCAATGCCACTGCTATAAGAACATTCAGCTACCTGCTCCTGCTCCCCATGTTTTTAGAGTTAGTCTCCATGTCAAGAGTTATGCTTCTTCTTAAATGTCCTTGTCAAGGGATATGCTACTTAATAATTATTAATTGCACTTATTGTATGGTAAACTGGTGAATCTTGGAGCATTTAATTCAAAAATGTTGCATTACTCTTCATGTATTTAGCATGCATATGTGTTTGACTTCAATATTTGAAAGCAGACCTTTCCTTTATAAATTATTATCTAATTATTTCGATCTTAAGAAAAATTCAGTAACATATTAAGAGCTTTTTTTTTTGGCTCATAACTTGTTCCAAAAAAAAAACAATATATAAGCTCAATATATACAATTATAAACCAAGCATAGATATGCCATTTTAGCAGATTTCCCTTAAGGGAAATCAGATATTGAGGTCGTACTCATTACAGAATTTTCGACATTTTTCATCAAATGTCCATCGATCCTACCTAGTAGATGACGAAAATGAGGTCCGTTCAAAACTGTATCTACATATATATAACCGTTCTGTTGACCCCCTCCCCCATTCTTTTGTTTTTGGATTACTAAAATTTGTGTGATTGAGATAAAACTTATTATGATTCATTACAAATTACACCACTAGCTTTAGTAAATTGTTTTCAATAAAATTAATATGTTATATTCAGATATATTTCATTAATTCTTAGTCTTTCCGGTCTATCTATACGACACTACGAGGCTGACTGGCCTGTTTGTTTACAATTCATCCGCTTTCCATTGTAGAGATTATTAATTTGTATTGTAAATTTACTGAGCATTTACGGTAGTGTTACCTGCAGCCCCCGCGTGACGGACTTTATTTGTCATCATTGTACCTCTCAGTCCAAATACCACCAGTAAAATTCTTCGTTAAATCAAGTCATCCATTTCAAAATGAAGTTTCATGAAAGTTAAATATTATTTCTCACTTTTGAAAACGAAACAGAGAGATATGCCATTTTTTTTATTTGGGTCCCATTACAACTCACTGTCACTGATAACCCTACTATATTTTACTGATCTTTCATATACCGGATTTCACTTTTGAAAAAATTAAATTCTCTGAAAAAAAGTAATGTGAATTCAGAAACTTAGTTCGACGAGCCTATTTAAGGATAAATGTTGGATAAATGAGTTAGTGTCTAATGCCGATTTAATGGAGAAACCCATGTCCCGAGGCGAACGGCCTATTAGGCCAATAGGACTAATGTAGATGCTAACTGAAAGAAGCCATGTTGTTCTTGTCCGTGTGAATGAGATTTTTTTTTTACTATGGTAGTAAGGGACTGGGAAGTAGGGGGGGGCGGCTATCCGGGTTAGTATGTCGCTATGCAAGCTATGTCTGCAACTCACACCCATGCACTAGTTTCTGCTAATTCTCTCCTTATAACAGTAGAGAATTGCTTATCTTTAACACACTTCTGTCGGCAACAATGGCTTGCCACCTTGTCCCTCCAGCGTAATGATCCTCATTTTAGCCTCGACTATTTTCAGCCCATTTAGAGGAAACTCGTAAGCGAATTTCACCTAATGAGGCAGAACGAAATTCAAAAAGTCCGTCACCTAGGGGCTGCGTAAACTAAGCAGATTTTCGGCGAGATGTTTATCAATAGATAAATCTGCATGCCGGTAACACAACACCACCCTGAATATTTAGTGAATAAATACAAACGATAATAAGAAACCTCCCAACGGAAAGCATTGGCAACGGAAAGCAAACAAACAGTTCTGCCAACTTCTTACCGGAAAGAAAAAACATTACTGTAATATATCGGAATATAACGTATTAGTTCGATTGAAAACTATATCTAGTACTGTAATTTATAATGAATCAGAATAAATTTTATCTCAATCATTCAAATGTATGTAGTCCAAAAACTTGAAAAAGGGAGGGGGTCACCCGAACATATTTGCATGTATCTCGAATAATAAATGTCACTTGAAAACAATATGTGGTATTTAAGCTTCGAATGATGTGGTTTATTACATAACCGAGTATTGTTTATGTAACATGAGTAGAAGTGGGGTTTTCTGAAGGCTGAAAAGTGAAAAATACAAATATCTCTGTTAATATTCAAGATAGAGAATAAATGGATATACAAATATGTATAGTACATTTAATTTGCTATAAGATTTATTCTATACATTTTTTCAATACGACGTATAGTAACGGAGATATTTAGAATTTTCAAAATTCTTCCCCTCTAGCCGTTAACGAACTTGATCATTCTTTTTACATAAAATGGCTAAATATCGAGTTCGGTAATGATTAAACAATAATTGCGACCACTAGAGCGGTAACAGACAAATATATATATATATATATATATATATATATATATATATATATATATATATACGGTTTAGAACGGACCTCATTTTCGTCATCTACTAGGTGGGATCGATGGATATTTGAAGAAAATTTTTGAAAATCGCGTCATGAGTACGACCTCAATAGCTGATTTCCCTTAAGGGAAATCTGCTAAAAGATTATGAGCGATTATGGCTCCTAGATGCATAGTCCGTCAAGCAGGGGCATTAACAGAGATATTTTGAATTATCGAATTCCTCCACAATCTGATCATTCCCGCCCCCACCCCTATTCCTGGCCCGATTGCAGCCATTTATGATCTTTAGTTTTGAATAAACAGTTAAATATCCAGTATAGTACAGATCAAATAAACATTATTATCATACCTATCAGTAGAGACCGTCGTCACTGGCTGATGGTTGAGTACCGCTGGCAAGCACTTTCGATGCGATGGCATCGTCTTCAAGCCTGTCAATTGTTGAACTGAGTTGGTTGTCCGTCAGTCAGTGGGTTTTATGCTCTGTCACTGAATTAGTTGTTTACGTTTAGTCCAGATCTGTTTACTTACCACTAAGATCTGTCAAACGAGGGGTGTTGATGTTCAGGTAAATTGTTTTCGTGTGGTGGGTTGTTTACGTTTAAACGCACCTCGTTTAACAGATCTGAAGGGTAAGTAAACAGATCTAATAAAACGTAAACAACCCACCACACATAACAATTTACCTGAACACTAACACAACCCGTCGACAGATCTGAGTGGTAAGTAAACAGATCTCGATTTAAAACGTAAACAACCCACCACACGAAAACAAATTACTATTTTCGGCATTCTTCCCCTTTAAAATCTCCTCCCACTGGTCCAATTTCAGCTGTTAACTAACTTGATATTTAGTTTTGCATAAAAGTATGTATATATATATATATATATATATATATATATATATATATATATATAATAGTCTATATAGTTAAGGATGAAACAAAAATTGTGACCGCAAGAGTGTAACAGACAAGATATATATGATTTGAAAGACCCTCATTTTCGTCATGTTGTAGTTAGTGTTGATGGACATTCGATGGAATTTGTCCAAAATAGCGTCATCAGTTCACCCTTAATAGCTGCTTTCCTTTAAGGGATATCTGCTAAAAATATGGATTATCAATTTAACGAGCTGCTTATAATCTCTAATAAATATTTCTACATACGAATGCATACACATACAAGCCGCTCACTCAAAATACAATACAATCTGGCTTTGGTTTGTTTTAACTTAACAAACATCTTCTAAAGAGTAATTTAAATATATGAAATATGCCATTTCGAATTAGAACCGCTTTTGAGAGGTTGAACTGGAATCTGGTGAGTTGTATTCAAATAATTCCTCAAAGACAAATGATCTTGTCTTGTTGAAAAATAGAAAGTCCGTCACGGAGGGTCAACGAAATCTTGGATTTAACAGGTGCTAGAGATAGATTACATCTTCACTCATTCTATCCCCTATTACTCACTTAAGCGAAAAATACTTGGAATTTTAGCTTTACCTGAGATATTTTGTTATTATAGCTTAATTTGAAAATCACATCAATATTTAGTGATATTAGTTTAATTTGAGAGTCACATGAGTAGAAGTGGAGTTTTTAGTGAAGGCAAGCATACAAATATTCCCGTTAATATGTTAGTAAAAGATAAATGTATGTAACAAAAATTTAGTGCAGTAAAATTAGTTTTAACAAAACCACGATTTTGACAACAAAATGTTTAGATTGAAAATTTACATGTTCCCTCCTCTAAACCCCCACTCGTACTACTCCGATTTAAGCCATTAACCATCTTCCCCTTTATTTCTGTATGAGAAGTTCAAGTATTGATTAAACAAGAACTGCGATGCTAGTCTTAAGAGATCAACATATATTTGAACAGACCTCATTTTCGTTAGCTATTATGTAAGATCGGTGCACATTTTAAGACATTTTTCAAAATACGAGTCTTTAGTACTACGCACCCAAGGTTATAAATCTCTTTAAGATATAGACCTTTACAATTCCAAAAAGTGTCCTTTAAAAACTCACATAACAAGTCTATTGCGGAAGGTCAAAAAAAAATTGAAAACTTTAAATGATTATTCAAATTATTTTTATTTCTCAACTAGTTTCGCGCCCATATGACGCCACATCAGAAGTTCTACTGCACAAAGGACCTAAACTAACGGCTACATCTTTATGACCTTCCACTTGCGGTATCAGTCAGAGAATGGTTTACAAAGTATGACGGGTCAAGTCACCTGATTTATATCAATAAGTCACGAAATAAAAATATATCGATTATCCCTAATGAAGTATAGTCTAAATCGTAAATGAGAAATTTATAATTGATAAACTATCACTTTAAAGTTTTTAATGAATTAAAATATATATAATTCAAATGTTTTATTTCTGTTTTCTTATTGGTTACGTTTTTTCTATTTTTTATAATGTGCATATTCTCTTTTATCCTCCTCTTGCTTAAATTTCATTCTTTTTCTATTATACTTACATTTTCAAAATCAAATTTATGGCTGTATTTAATTGCGTGGTCAGCTAGGGACGTTCTTTTGTCCCTATGATCTTACTCCTTATGATATAACTTTTATTACAGTCCATACAATTTATTCTACATACATTATATTTGGTATCTGTTGGTATATTTTCAAGATTAAAAAACTCAGTTTCCTCATTTGAAACTGAACACTTCCTCGAATTTTGAGAATAAGTAGATTTAAATTCGGTTTTAGACAATACTCCAACGGTATTTAGTATTAATGATTTTTTATTTATTTATTATTATTTAGGTCCACTTTATGCTACTATGGCTAATCGGGATGGGTTATCTACAGGATTAATGATTTTATACCACCCATATATATTTAAATTCTGTTTAAACATGCGATCCATTTCATTCAATATTTTTACATTTATTACTAAAATACTTTGATTCTGAGCAAACGTTGGAAAATTCACCTAGATGACGAAAATGAGGTCCGTTCAAAACTATATATATATTTGCCTGTTAACACTCTCGCGGTCACAATTTTTGTTTAATCACTCCCAAACTTGGTATTTAAGAATTTTATGTAAAAAGAAAGATTATGTTCATTAATGGCTAAAATCGGACCAGCGGGAGGGGAGGGGTTTACAGAGAGCCAATTTCGAAAATTCGAAATATCTCCGTTACTATACGTCGGACCGAATGTTTAGAACCAATCTTATTGCAAATTAAATTTACTATAAATAATTTTATGTACATACTACTACTGATACTAGTATGCAGATTTCTCTATTGTAAAACTTCACTTGGCAAATTTGCTTAGTTTAAATCAGCCCCTGGGTGACGGACTTTTTGTAGTATTTTTGTTGGGTTTCCGCTACCTCTTGCTATGCATATAGTTTCCAATAGTACTGAAGAGTAGTTTTCAGTTATAATTAAGCAATGCTAAATTATGTTTTGTAAATGCTCAAGGAAAATTTTTTGTTCATCTATTGGTCATTGATCACTGTAATAATATAGGAGAAAATGATCAAAAAAATGTATTGAGTTTCAACTCCGCTCGCAACTCTTATTTTTTTTTGGAGGCGCGTCAGAAGACGATCAGAATGTCTCAAAGTACATCCGCCTTTATATTTTTTTTATGAGGAGTATTTTTTAGAGGGAATGGAGTTATCCAGAGTGCCTTGTAACGCTATGAGAGATGTGTAACGGTCGCTGAAGACTATTAAGGTCACTGGTTGTTCAACATCACTCACTTGCATATACCGTTAGTCATCCTATAATAAAATGTTTTTTTTTTGTTTTTTTTCTAAAAAAACTATCACTTTATATGCATTAGGTCTGCCCTTCCATCCATCCCATTGAATTATATATTTGTAATGAGTAGACGAAAGTAGTTTAAATTCGAATGCACTTGTTTCTTGCCACGTCTAATCATCGTTTATAATATGTTCTGTACAATTCGTTCTCTCTCCCATTTGTTTTGAAACCTTCATTTTGAGATGAATGATACAATTGTAAATCTCTCAGTTGTTATGCATCCCATTGGAAATGTAATATAGCCAATCTCAACTTTCAACTTCTTAACTGTTTTCCTGTAAGTTGATTATTAACAGAATTATTTCTCATTTCAGTAAGCCTCACATCCTACTGTCACAATTCCTCCGATCCATTCTTTCGGAGAATTAGAAGAATATGACATGGGAAATTTGTTTAATCAATGCAGACATTACGTGGGGTGGTTTTTTAAAAAACGTGAGTGGGGGACATCGGCTTGTAGAAAATGCTAAGTTCGATATTCACAGCTCGTAGAAAATAACACGATTTGACAAAAACTATATAGTATTTTTCGAAAATTATCAAACCCCCCCCCCCTATGATCCTCCATATTCTGAGTCCCATTTTCGCATTGAATAACACATTTAAACTAATATTATTATTGTTATTATTTATTAACGTCCACTTTTTGAACTAAGGCCAATTGGGACGGGTTATCTACAGGTTACCGCCATTTTCTAGCCAGGGTGGGACTTCGGATTTTATTTAATGAATTTCATCACTAAATAAATTCCCTTGCCCAGGCGAGAATCGAACTCGCCACTCTAGGATTACCATGTGAGATTAAAGGCAACGTTTTAACACGCATGGCTAACCTGAGCCCCTTATATATACAATTATATATATATACTAGCTCAGATACCCGGCTTCGCCCGGGAATTGATTTGAGGCTGAATGGTGATGGTATTTTTTACCAGGCTTTACATTGCATAATATTTTGACATTTACCCGTCCCAGTGTTTAGGACTGATACCCGTCGTTGCCGGTGATTTGCTAATAATAGAATTATTTGTTCAATAATTCTTCACAGTCTTCGATATTTTTATATTTCCCGTCTCTTATACATGTAAATATGGTGAATTTTTATATCAGGCCTCCCTTATAACCCCCCTCCCGTTCGAACCTAAAAATTTTAATATAACTTATAATCATGGAAGAATTAATGCTTATTGACATACCGAGTTTTGTTAAGTTCGGTTCAGCCGTTAGTGCCCGCTAAAGTTTTAACGTATAACTCATTTATACTTAGGTATACGACAAAAGTGTATATAACAAAAGTTACTCCAAATAACAAAATAAACAACTTTTGTTAAGTTTATATTTGCGGAAAAACCAATAGGAAACGAAATATCGCTATTTTTAATTTCAGGCTTCCCTTATAACCCCCACTCCTGCCCCGTCCATAGAAATGTTGGTATGGCTTAATATAAGGAAATCGTTAGTATTAATTCACATAGCGAGTTTGGTTTAGTTCGGTTGAGTCTTTTGTGCCAAATAAAATTGTGGGCTCCCGCTATAGTTTTTAGCGTATAACTCATTTATACTTCCGTATACAGCAAAAGTGTATATAACAAAAGTTACTCTAAATAACACAATAAACAACTTTTATTATGTGCATATTTGCTAAGAAAGCAATAGGAAACGAAATATCGCTATTTTTAATTTCAGGCCTTCCTTATAACCCCCACTCCTGCCCGTCCCTAGAAATGTTTGTATGGCTTATTATAAGGAAATCGTTAGTATTAATTTACATAGCGAGTTTGGTTTAGTTCGGTTGAGTCTTTTGTGCCAAATAAAATTGTTGATTCCCGCTATAATTTTTAGCGTATAACACATTTAAACTTCAGTATACGACAAAAGTGTATATAACAAAAGTTACTCTAAATAACAAAATAAACAACTTTTGTTATGTGCATATTTGCCGAAAAACCAATAGAAATCGAAATATCGCTATTTTTAATTTCAGGCTTCCCTTATAACCCCCACTCCTGTTCGTCTCAGAGAAAATTAATATAGCCTAAAGTCTAAGTTGGGTTAGTAGTAATATACATACCAAGTTTCATAAAATTCGGTTCAGCTGTTTATGCGTGAAAAGGTAACAAACAAACAAACAAACAAACATACATGAAAGAAACAAAATGCAGATATGGTGTCTATGACATGTGAAACGAAAAGTTATCGTGAAATTTCGCGAAAAAAATCAATGTACAGACAGAGGTTACAATTTTATATATATATATATATATATATATATATATATATATATATATATATATATATATATTTGAACAAAACTCATTTTCGTCATCGCCTGGATAGGACTGATGAACATTTGAGGAAAAATTTTGAAAATCACATCATGAATGCTACATACAATAGCTGATTTACCTTAAGGGATATCAGCTAAATCGCTGTGTTATATTTTATATTAAAATGCATTTATTTAAGTGCAACTGTTTTTTTTTTGTATTATTGACCCACAAAGAAATGTATTCCACATTAAGATGTTAGAAATTTCACAAAAGAATTTATATAAAGAATACCATTTTGGGTATATTCCTGTGAAAAGTGCCTTACTGTGGGGTTAAAAACATCTAAGCCTTGATTATATCCCACGATTTCATCTGCCTGAGTACAATGAGAACAGGGCGTGGGGGCCCATTCACCTTCCCGAATCATTTTTAAATCTAGAACAATCCCCCACCAAGCGAAGTATCACGACA
Organism: Riptortus pedestris; assembly: GCA_019009955.1. Classification (NCBI taxonomy): domain Eukaryota; kingdom Metazoa; phylum Arthropoda; class Insecta; order Hemiptera; family Alydidae; genus Riptortus; species Riptortus pedestris. The sequence continues at coordinate 31,142,565 of CM032233.1, forward strand.
CTATCTCTACCTGTATTATGTCATTCACCCAGATTCCATATTTCTTTTGTTTGAAATGAAAAGTCTCTATGTTCTTTTTCTAATAAATATTTACAAAACGAAAGTATTAATTTTAGGGGAAACCGGCGGCAGAGGTTGTACTCAAATGGTCAATGTTCGACCGAACACTGTTCTTTGCCTGTTAACACTCGTGTGGTTGCACTTTTAACAGACCTCCCTTGAGGCAAAAATCATTTATTGAGGTTGAACTCATGTCGCGTTTTTTTTTTTTTTAAATGTCATCAAATGCCCGTCTATCCTACCCAGGAGATGACGAAAATGAGACCCGTTCAAAATTATATATATATATATATATATATATATATATATATATATATATATATGTTTGTCTGACATCGCATTAGCAATCGCAATAGTCGTATAGTCGTTGGTTTTTTCTTTACCAAACTAGATATATAAGCGTTTTTTTTTAGTATAAAACTAAAGATCAAGCTTTAAATTTACTACGAATATTGATAAATACATTTATTCTCTATCTTGAATAATAACCGAGATATTTGCATTATTCAGTTTTCAGCCTTCAGTAAACCAAGTTCTACTCGTGTTACATAAACAATACTCTCTTATATAATAAACCACATTATTCGAAGCTTAAATACCAAATAATGTTTTCCAGAGACCTTTATTATACGAGATACATGCAAATAGGTTTTTGTGACACCTCGCCCGTTTTAAATTCTTGGACTACTAAAGTTTGATTGATTGAGATGAAAATGATTCTGATTCATTATAAATTACAGTACTAGGTATCGTACATAGTTTTCAATAAAATGAATACGTTATATTCTGATATATTTCAGTTACTTTTTTTTTCTTTCCGGTGAGCCGTTGACAGACCTATTTGTTTACATTTGAGTCCCTTCCCGTCGGCAGGGGAAAGATTTCTTATTACCGTTTGTATTTAATCATTTAATATCCACGGTGGTTTTGTGTTAGCAGTTTGTAGGTTTATCTATTATTAATCTTCACGAGGGAAATCTGCTTAGTTTACGCAGCCCCAGTATTTGGTTGTTAGGGATATAGAGATGATTTCAGTCATGAATTATAATCTGTAGTTGAATTGGCACTTATCTAAACATATGAAATGAGAAACAACGTTAAACTGAATATTTCTTTAACAATTTAAAGTGTTCCCTTAACAATAATAGGAATGTTTTGAAATGGAGTTGAAAGGGAAAACTTTGTATATACAAACTTGGCAATGAATTTACATCAGTGGCAGAGCGGATCTATGGCTCATTTAACTCAGTAGAATAGAACTCCTCAATTAGATACACACCTCATCTACAGCCTCATTGCCTATGTTCAAAATAATCCAATTTTTATTCTACAAGGACATGACTGGTTCTCGCCGTAGGTATTGCTAAAACAACAAGATAAGTCACGATGCTGAACTAACATAGGATGCAGTCTAAGTAGAAATGTTGTGTTCTCACTTCCATCATCCCCTCTTCTCTACTCATAGTAAGTTTTCTTTATTAGTTTGATGACAGTATTGAATGTAATAATGATAAGTTTATATCTAAAAGTTTCTGCTACCCGGGACTTAGGCCTGGCACTGGAGAAACGCTTGGCATGGAAACCTCATGTTACTCAAAAACGCCTGGAACTAAAAAGGTGGTTAAGATGGCTGGAATCGGACGGGGAAGGGGGGTTTAGAGGGGGGGGGGGGAGGAAATCGCGAATTTCTAAATATTTTCTTTATTCCCTGAAAATTTGTATAGGATCAATCTTTTTGCAAATTTAATTGTGTATAAACGACATTGTATACATTTCTTCCTATCTTGAATATTAACCAAAATATTTGCATTTTTAGCAGATTTCCCTTAAGGGGGTTTAGAGGGGAAATTTTTTCGAAAATTCGAAATATTTCCGTTACTATACGTCGGATTGAAAAATTGTACACAACCAATCTTATTGCAAATTGCATGAACTATAAATATTGTCAACGGAAGGATAATAAGGTCAAAACACCTCCACTCTTAATACTTCATTTATTAAATGGAGAGTACTTTCGAGGCGAACATCCCATCTTCAGTGCTCTGTAGCACAACATTTACATTTTTGAAAAACATGTAATATATAAATGAATGTAATAGTCAATAAAAGGTAGTCAAAATATTAAAAAATTAAAAACAAACAAATATACAAAATGTAAAAATGCAATGCAAAACTTATAACTAAAACGTTTTCTAAATAAATATTACAAGATACATATAATAGAATGACTAGGAGATGGAGAGGAAACACTGACCTAGAGCTGACCCCTATTGAGCTTGAGAGCCTACTTGGGAAGGGCAGCTACTGCAAAGGACGGAACATGCTTGAGCACGCCACCCTCCCCCCTAATATTAATATTATTGTTCTCCAGCATGTCCATCCTGATCCATGTCTGTTCCAGTAGATCCATTTTCCTCCCTTTGCCAAGGGTTGGTTTGACCTTATTATTCTTCCGTTGATGGATGGCTCCACCAGCCAGCCCAAATCCCGAGGTATAAATATTGTTATATATATATATATATATATATATATATATATATATATATATATATATATTTATTCTCTATCTTGAATATTGACCGAGATATTTGCATTTTCCAGTTTTGAGCCTTCAGCAAACCCTCACTTCTACTCAAATCATATTATCAATAAGCTGTCATATCATGAACCACTTCATTACAAGGTTAAATACCAAATATTGTTTTCATCGAACTTTTACGTTGTGAGATGTATGCAAATATGTTCTTCTTTTGCTCTTGGATTATTAAAATTTGGCTGAAGGATTTCTCATTACCGTTTGTATTTAGTCACTTGACATTCACGGTAGTGTTACCAGCATGTATATTTATCTATTGTAAACATTCGAGCGGGAAATCTGCTTAGTTTACACAGCCCCTGCGTGGCGGACTTTTTTGTTTTTTGCCTTCAGTAAACCCCAACTCCTACTCATGCCACATTCACAATAAACTGTTATATCATGAACCAATTTATTCTAAGCTTAAATACCACTTATTGTTTTCATATAACTTCCGCCGTTTATAATACATGCAAATACGTTGTGTGGTTGCGATAGCGGGGGGGGGATTCGAAAGTTCAAAATATCTTCATTATTATTAGCGGGGTTAAAAATGTTATAGAAACAATCTCATTAAACTGTAGATTATTGTTCTATACATTTCTTCGTAACTCCCCACTTCACCTTTCTTACTTAAATATAGTAAATACACGTGGGAAATCTGCTTAGTTTAAGGAGACCCTGTGTGTCGGACTTTTTCTCATGAAATGAACAATGTAGTGTAATCGTGATTAACTTTCAATCAAGCATCAACAATTTATAAACGGGATCTAGGGCGGTGCAGGTGTGGTACAATTCAAACACCTGCTATAATAACTTGTTCTTCGTCCCTGAAGAAAACTTTTTTTCTTTCTGAGTTATCGTTTTATTTTAATTTAATTTTTTACCCTACCCCAGCCAGCTCCAAGGGGGTGATTTGAAAATTACAGAAAATATATAGCTTTTTTTACGAAATATGTCAAATGAGTTGCCACACTCACATGCATGAACACAAAGACCCTCACATATATTTAGGAATGTAAAAAAAAAGTCCGTCACGCAGGGACTCGTAAACTAAGCAGATTTCCCACGTGAAGTTTTACATTAGAGAAATCCGCCTACTAATAACAGTAGTAGTAAGGAATCTCTAAACCTATTCAGGAGGGACGAATAGTTACCGAAACGGCCCCCACTAGCTCTCGGCGGAGAGTCCCGAACATAGCCGACTCCTGCCGACCACACACATGCATACAAATGCAAATATCTCGGTTAATATTTAAGATACAGAATAAATGTATAGAACAATATTTATAGTAAATTTAATTTTCAATAAGATTGATTCTATACAATTTTTCGATCCGACGCATAATAATGGAGATATTTCGAATTTTCAAAAATCCCCCTCTCCCACTGGTCCGATTTCAGCCATTAACGAACTTGATCTTTCTTTTTACGTAAAACGCTTAAATATGAAGTTTGGTAACGATCAAACAAAAATTGCGACCGCTAGAGCGTTAACAGACATATATATATATATATATATATATATATATAATTTTGAACGGACCTCATTTTCGTCATCTCCTGGGTAGGATCGATGGACATTTGAGGAAATTTTTCAAAACACGCGTCATGAGTACGACCTCAATAGCTGATTTCCCTTAAGGGAAATCTCCTAAAAGGATATGCACAGTTGCATGCTTACTCTGTTTTCTTCCTATCCTCCGTTTTGTAATAGTCATTATCACCAGATATATTGTCTCTTTAGAGCATAAAGAATGTAATCCTTTCATAAATCTAAGACTAATAACAAAGTATGCCAATAAATTAAAAATATATTTAGAGATTTCTTAAGACTGATTTTATATGCATCGGAAAATAAGGCTTTAGATTTGCAGAAATTGAGTGGTAAGTCTGCTATCGCTGTAGTGGTCGCAATTTTTGTTTAATCGTTACGAAACTCGATATATAAACGTTGTATAGAATCAATCTTATTGAAAATTTAATCGTATATAAATGCTGTTATATACATATTTTCTCTATCATGAATATTAACAGAGATATTTATATTTTTTAGTTTTTAGACCTTAGGAAACCCAAACTCCTACTCATATCATATTATCAATAAGCTGTTATATTATGAAGCCCAAATACCAAATAATGTTCTCATTGAAGTTTTCCTCTTTTAGATAAATGCAAATGCGTGATGCACGTGGGAAACCTGCTTAGTTAACGCAGCCTCTGCCTGACGGACTTTTTTATTTCAGACTATTATCTTAAAGAATTCCCTGTGATTTCAGTTAGTTGACTTCCACAAACAGCATGTGTACATACTTTTTTTTGTATGAACTACATTTATATTTGAAATTTATTGTGAAGGTCCCTCAAAAATGTAGGGTAAAAGTTAATAAAGTGATTCGAAAGTCGAGAAGAGTTTTCATTTACAGAACTTTCCAACAACTTGCTAAGATATTATTAAGTAGATGGGTCCATATAACTCATTGAAGACGGATTTTTTCCGTCCATACCTGTTGTTACTTGTAAAAATACTATAATTGGCATAAATGATATCTTCCCCGCAAATAAGAACTTTTGTGGACAAATGGGTGCTGGCAGAATGCCAAAAACGAAGTCCACCACATGATGAGACTTTACAAAAGTTCGCAGCAAGTTAGGAATCTTCAATTGAAGGAACCTGACTGCTAGGAGTAGCTTATGATTGTGATAGAAGCTTCCAAGTACTGTGGGACCTAGAAATTAGTTGTAAGTATGATCTTAACTCCTTAATTCTGAATTTTGATCACCAAACTAGTATTTTTCCCTTATAATGTAACTTAATCTATAAATCTGCGAGTAAAGAACGCTTTCAATGAGATATATTAAGTACCTACAACATTGTATAAATACTTTATTATCAAGTACTCGAAGAGTGGTCAATTCTCAAAATAGGATACAACAGTTTTTACAGTTATAACAAATATTTTTATAAGTAATATTCTTTATTGCTGATGATGTGGCACTAAGTTAAGCGAATTAACTTCACACAGATGGTATCCGCTTTACAATAGGCCCACAACACAATGCCCGGTTCAGTTATTATGCAGAGTAACAGGTGGCACCTGCCTCGGCTATCTGCTCCACATTAATCAGCCTAGCCTCTTTATAACCAAGTATTTTGTTTTCTAGTAAAGAATGGCATATTTGTATGGGTCTTTTATCAACAGTTCACAAGAACACTTATTATTTGTTAGTTATCTTCTTAGATCCATGTGTGCTATTTGTTTTCATGATCAAATTCTAGTAGTTTGTCAACTTATGGCAAACATAGGTAATAATTCAATTACCATATATCGCAATAACACAATATATATATATATATATATATATATATATATATATATATATATATATATGAAAACATAAATCTAGACTCGTTAATGAGGATAATTAAATATTATATTTTATGTTTCAGTAATTGATAATGACACATAAACTGTCAAAAGTTGTTTATAACTGAGGCTTTTAGTGTTTCCATGATTGAAACGTATTGAATTTTTCCCTGAGATTTTTATTACGTTTGACAATATAATAAAAGATCTATATTCCAATAAAATGGTTTTTTTCACAAAAATAAATTAACTAGACCTTAACGATTAATCTTGATATGTGAAATCCAAGGATTCGGGACATTGCATTGTTAATAATATGTAGTACACTGCTTAGAAATTAAAATTCTCTTGAAGGACAAAGTATATTTAAAAAGCTGAAAAATTTGCATGTTGAATTAATGTATAATATTAATTTAAGAAACAAACAAAACTATGTTCTTTAACGGAGAGGGTAAATCTATTTAAACTATGTGCAAAAAGATGAAACATTTACCCAAACTTACAAAAAAATCTTTTATCATTAACATCATTGCTTTAAAAATGTACTATACACTACGTAGTGCTGAAAAAAATAATAGATAAAATTTACATTTTTAGCTGAATTCAGTATTAATTGTTTTTTTTTTAAATATATAAATAAGATTAAAAGAAAGGCTTGTAATTTTATACCTCTGGCGTTCAATCATAGAAGGTTTTATCGCCGAGGAACTTTTAGATTTTAGAAAATCTATATAGAAGCTTTTACAGTAATTTTATTTTCTCAGCTTTCTAAATATCTTTCTCCACAATAAGAAGCATTTAACGGTTTTTAATATAATTGAATTTGATACTGTAAGATTCTTCAACAAATATTGGTAAATGATTCAGCAGATTTGACTTTTTTATTTAAAATTATTTTTGGAAACGCGTGTGAACTTTTAAAATCAAGTATTTACTATGAGATCTTGGCAGAAATTGTATTTTAAACAAATGTGGCCCATTTCCTGCAAATAATTTAATTTATTCAAGCTAGGCTGATTCAGTTTAATTTTTTCTAAGGCATTTTAAAAGTTATATTGGCCAGATAGTTTTTGTTAAGCTTATTTTCAGTTTTTTTTATTATTATTGCTACCTGCAAATTTCAGGGTTCATTTAACAAGTCATGTTTGCAGTTGTGTTGAGTGTGTAAATGTTTTCATTTGATTCTTAAATTTCTTTTTGCAACTTCTGAACAAATCTTTCTGGCCCAACAAATAAATGAATATCATTTGAAGGAACATGATATTGATTTGTAACGTTCATGAATGAAGTATTTTTTTATGCATTTTGTGGCATAAAGTATTACTTAGTTGCAAATTATGAGGAAAAGCAATTGAAAGGAGAATCTTTGTCGCAAATGTTTCAATAAGTCGATGATTGGTATCGGATTAGAATGTAGTTGCTAGTAGGATGTAGGTGGGGTACTCACCAGGTAGTATTCAATGGGCTTCTCTCTGGCCTTCTGGTATGCCCGATGTATTTCGGTTGCTCTGAGTGCATGTGCAATGTGGAGGGCACTTGCATCGAATCTCCCATAGTGGTAGTCCAGCTGCGGAGGAAGATCTCTAGGTGCAGCCCCATTCGTCGAGCGGATGTTATCATTGACAAAAGGGCTGGTCCTCGGAACGTTGAGGGCAGATCTGATGCCGACCGCCGAGCCATCCAGATGGCCGGGCCCGATCTTGGGAACATGCCCGGAGCAGTAGACCTCCTTGTCTTCTTGCCGGTGCTGATTGTTGTAGTATGTCTTGAGGGTCAGTTTGGTCCCGCACACAGCACATTTGAAACATCCCGAGTGGAAGAATGAGAAGTCTTTGAGGGGCCCGACGCGATCCACCTGATAGACGGTCTGATCGCAGCGGAGGCAGGTGCTCTCGTAGAAATTGACACGGTACATGTTAGAATGTTGAGCCGGCAGCCATATTCCCCAGCCTACTGACGGGGCCAGCGCCCTCTTTCACTCCCCACTCCCACCTCCAGCTCCGTTCCAGGTCACCACCTCACTCCCTCCCTCTCCCTACCATCCTCTCTCACTCCAGCTCTCTCCACCACCTTACATCTACTTCCGTAAACAATATGAACAACATTAAAGACATACTTAGCAACCAAAGCGTCATAGTAAAGTGCCGTCCTTGATTTGACAACTTATTCCTAGAGCCTACAAGAAAAGGAATGCTGTTGATCTTTTCTTTCCTATCGAATGGATACTTCATTACGGACCTTTTAACGGCTCAGACTGATGATCAGGGTTAAAATAAACCTCCTCTTGAGGAGGTTCTGGTGTTTATTTTAACCCTCATCATTTAGAGATACGCATGGTAAATTTGCTTATCATATGAAGCTTCTGCATGACGGACCTTTTTTTTCACGATAAGTCTGGATCGTTAAAAGGTCCGTCATGTAGAAGCTTCATATGATAAGCAAATGTACCACGTGTATCTCTAAATGATGAGGGTTAAAATAAACGCCAGAACCTCCTCAAGAGGGGGTTTATTTTAACCCTCATCATTAGTCTGAGCTTCATTATACACTCATGAAAACAAATACAGACTGCCGGTGGAATACAGAAAATTTGCACAGAGGTAGGAAACATAGCCTGGACCTACTGTGATAAAATAAGTAATAGCTTGAGTCATGTTAACGACTAACTTAAAGTTAAAGAATCTAAATACAATATATATCAAATTAAATATTGAGGTTTTGAAAAAGTTTACGTAGTGGAGTCAACTCAAGTTGTAGAAAAGAGTCGGAAGCAACATTCTAAAAACATTGACGATATGGAAAATAAAACAATACTGTACGACCATGCTCTTAAATTTGGACATACCTTTGATTTTGACAATATAATAACTTGGAAAAAGAATGGAATACAACAAAAATAAAAATTAAAGAACACAAACTTGCTCATAAAAAAACAGGAAAAAGGCAGTAAACAAAAAAAAAAAAACAACTGAGATTAAGCACTAAAACAGTATCTTTTTCAATCTCCTTCTGAAATAAAATGTTTTAACGTTTTTATCATTTGATATATATTTAAGTTAGTTTAAAATATAGACGCTACTTCATCGGGGAATTTGATATAATACTAACATCGATAGTAAAGGTATAGTGTAGTAATATCGATTGTAACCACGTATCGATTTATTATAGCATTTGGTGACATGTTTTTGTCTTTTTATCAGTATAGACGAAGCTACGAGTACAGCCGGTCTAGAGAAAGGATGGCTCTCTAGGCCATGGGCTGACTTTGGTTTCAGGCGTTCTGAGTGTACTCGATGAATGAACCTGATATGGCATTGAAGTAAAGAACGCGAAACATGTAGAGCTTAATAAAATGAAATATATTTCTATAAGTTTTGACGCTGTGCTAACGTGTGATATTAGACCAGTATTGTTGGGTTATTGGTGAATCACGTGCGGAAGCATATCTTCCGGACGTTAATTCTTTTTTATCCTGTAAGTATAATTTATGATTTGGAAACATTAACTATAAATCAAAAGAGATATTAATATTAATATACCTGTAACAAGATACAATACACAATTTGAGAAACTTCTGTTTAGCTACTTTTAGTTTAAATATCAGTGTAACATATACTAGTAATAAATATTGTTTATTATGAGTCACAGATATCTCTTGGCCAGTAAACACAATACTGAGAGAAAAAGTAAATATGGCAGAAAACTAACTCCCCAAAAGCATGAAGAACTTTTGCCAGTCTCCGACTTCCACACACCCTAAATCGAAAGTATTGACTACGGTATAGTTAGGCTGTGGGAAATCATTGCATGCCGCATAGTAAAAATGGAAAGAACATTTCTACTTGGAGATTTCTTAAAGGAAAGATGTTAAAATATTCATGGAATTCAATTACAAAGATCTTTTATATTTTGAAAGGGGGCAAGCGAACACATCCAGTTAGTTTGAACTCTATTGCTGCGATATGATCTAGGGCTTAAGAGAAGTAAGGAATAAGAGCAAATGTTTAAGAACCTTAAGTCAGTTCGGGAAAACTGAATTCTCTAGAAAAGTTCACGTAGTACTTTACTCTTTAGTTAGTACCTGAGAAGGAATGGAACGAGAAGCATTAGAGTAGAAGTTGATACAGAAGTCAGAATGGCCTCAGAGACCAAATGCATCTTTGCCTTGCAGAAAGTTCTCCCCTCGAAGATTCTCTCAAGGGAGGAAGAGATGAAAATTTATAAGTCGAACATCTGACATCAACAGTTATATATGGGAGCAGTAAAATTAGGATCCATACTAATAAGAATTGGATGATCCTAGCTGCTTACCCAATGATCCAATATGGTGGCAGAGGAGCAGGTCCTAATAACGCTTTGTAGGAAGTTGTTTATAGAAAATCCCGTGATTAGACAAAGGAGAGGGAAGGATCAACTAGGCCTCTCCTGGAGTTTTCATCTTACGGGCCTTTCAATAGATTGATATGATGTATATTTTCTGTTTTAAAATATTTAGAAGGATTAAATTTATTTGTCGGATATCTTCCATAAAAAAAATAAAAACATAATGTCAAGATAGAAGAATGTTTCAGAATTTTCACCCAAAATATTGTTTTAATAGGGCATTAAAGTCTCTCACAATCGAGCTCCAGACAACTCCATTCCACAGCAAGCGTATACGACAGTGTAGGGCATCATTGAATAAATTTATATATTAGTAAATTCTTCAATGATTTTCTATTCGTGAATTCTTTTTTTGAATAATCAACTACTTCATAGTTTGTTTATGAAGAATAAACTACTTACGAATCATGACTAATTATTCATTAATCATTTTTCCTCTTTTTGGGAAAATAAAATAATAAATTTTTTATTGAATTGTATTTTTTTTAAGCAGATCATAGTACTTGTTCAATGATGGGTAAAAACTGTCTTCAGGGAATTTGGGACACGGAGGGCGAGCTAATATCAACGGGCAGAAATGGATTACAATATTGTAATAATCCGAACTAATACATTTTCTCAATTTATCTATTTTATTCAATAAACATTTTGTATTGAATAAATTTACTTTTATTCAATAAACATTTTGCATTGAATAAATTTACTTTTATTCAATAAACATTTTGTATTGAATAAATTTACTTTTATTCAACAAACATTTTGTATTGGACAAATTTACTTTTATTCAATAAATATTTTGCATTGAATAAATTTACTTTTATTCAATAAACATATTGTATTGAATAAATTTATTTTTATTCAACAAACATTTTGTATTGAATAAATTTACTTTTATTCAATAAACATTTTTTTATTGAATTAACTTACTTTTATTCAATAAATATTCTTATCGAATTAATGTATTTTTATTCAATAAGTAATAGATATGATTTATTTGTAGTTGAATAATGAATGAAATGATATTACTCCGTAGATTTATCAATGAAAAAAATAATAGTTTGTTATTATTCAAACGATTCAAATAACAATAATATGGAACCCCTAATTAATTATACGTTATTATAATGAATTTTGACCAGCATTGGTATACAAAATATCTTTCCTCTACTTCAACTATCTTTGAATTACAAAATCCTCGTACGAGGTAACTGTGATAGAGGTGTAAGGGAACCGCCGATTTTGTCCGATTACGAAAACGAATCCTTCGAAAATCAAACTAACGTTCCCAATAAGTCACAGGTATCGTTTTGAAACCTAAATATTTTTCACGCAGGGGCAGAGTTAACCGTCCAGATTTCCTGCGTACTAGAATGACATGCTGATGATATCATCTCACAAATTATTCCCTATTTCTCCCGTAAAAAGAAGCCTAAATAAAAAAAAAAGAGGAATTCAAATCTAAGCTGGACGTATGATTTTTAGATACTTAGTTGTTCTAAGTGAAAATGGGGTAAGTAAAAGTCCGTCACGCAGGGGCTGCGTAAACTAAGCAGATTTCCCACGTGAAGTTTTACAATAGAGAAATTTCACGAGAGTCGAACAGATAAGGAAACGGTCGAACTAGCTTTTGACGGAAACTCACGACCAGGCTTAATTAAAAAAAGGCAAATATCTCGGTTAATATTCAAGATAAAGAATAAATGTATAGAACAATATTTATAGTACATTTAATTTGCAATAAGATTGGTTCTATACACTTTTTTGATCCGACGTATGGTAACAGAGATATTTCGACTTTTCGAAAATCTCCCCCTCTAAATCCCCCTCCCACTGTTCCGATTTTAGCCATTAACGAACTAAATCTGTATTTTTGCATAAAACTTTTAAATATGGAGTTTTGTAACGATCAAACTAAATTTGCGACCGCTAGAGCGGTTACAGATATATATATATATATATATATATATATATATATATATATATATATATATATATATATTCTATTTTTGAGGCTGCATCGCTGGGGAGTATTATCATTGTGAGTACCTCGGCTGTCTGCACCAGCGGTTTGAATTTTCGTTGTTTTGAAAATTTTCGATGGAAATGTGTCCATCTTCGTCAGGCAAATAATTTAAATTAATTTGAATGCTACTTTAATCATATGGTTTGGATTTGATTTAATATGGATTTCCATGTCTCAGAGAGAGTGACACCGTCCACGCCGTTTATCGTATTCGTTCTTGTGTTAATTTCTATTGGCTCTAGGACCAATCTTTTGCCGAGATGATCCTCTCTGTGTAAGACTTTGGTCTCATCGAATTTAATTTGGTGAGAACAAATACTGGCGTGTCTGGCTATGGCGGATGTGTTTGTTCTCTGGTGTTTCAGATCAGCCATGTGTTGGCTAACTCTTGTCGCAGTCTTTTTTCCAGTCTGTCCCACGTAAACTTTACCGCAATCACATGGTATCATGTAAACACCACTATCTTGTAAAATTTGGCTGTCTTTTGGACTTTTTAAATATTCACTAACTATTTTGTGGGGTTTAAATACTGTCCGTAAATTATATTTTCGGAGTATTCTTGCTAGTTTTTCTGAAGTCCCCGCTATATAAGGAAGTGTTATATTTCTCAATGGTGTTATTTGAGAATTTTCAATATATTCTTGAACCTTGTTGGTATCAAGTTTCCTCTTAATTTTTCTAAATACTCTTGTAAATTCCATTTTTTTGTACCCATTGTAGTGGAGTTCTTCGTTTAGTTGTTTTATCTCATTTTTTAAATGAGTTTCATTGCTGCACAACGATATAGCTCTGTATACTAATGTATAAATGATACCATGTTTTTGGCCTGGGTAGTGGTGGGATGAGACATTCAGAAATCTACCTGTAGCTGTAGGTTTTCTGTATACTGTATGGCTGAATCTATTGTTGCCCTCTTTCATTATTAAAAGGTCAAGAAACGGTAATTTCCCTTCATTTTCTAATTCTATGGTGAATTTGATCTGTGGGTGTTATATATAAATATATATATATATATATATATATATATATATATATATATATACAGACTGTTTTGAACGGACCTCATTTTCGTCATCTACTAGGTAGGTTCGATGGACATTTGAAGAAAATTTCGAAAATTCGAAAATTCCGTCATGAGTACCAGCTCAATAGCTGATTTCCCTTAAGGGAAATCTGCCAAAAGTGTGGGTTTAAAGAAGGCTGAAGACATCAAAAAGTCCATATCGCAGGGGCTGCGTAAACTGAGCAGATTTCCCCCGTGTTAGACTCGCTACTGATCTGACACGATTATATTCTCCACTTTTCCTGTAAGAAGAAACCTACGTATTCAGGTCTTTTACGGAGAATTGAAGTTGGAAATAAAATGTTTAATGCCACAGGTGGTCTAAGAGAAAAATTTACTGAAGACAATGCAAATATCTGGGTTAGATATTCAAGGTAGAGAACAAATGTATATATTAAATATTGTAGGGCACTAAATTTTTAATAACATTCCTTATGTAACATTTTTTGAAACGGCTCATAATAGCGGAGATATTTTGATTATTTTATTTGACCCCTTCTCTAAACCCCCGCTCGATTAATACTACCGTATACGTCGTATTTAAAGTTGAAATAAAACGTTTTTTGATGTACTGGCTTCTTGCTAATGTGAAGCGAGCAGGAGTAGACTGTTTAGATAAAGATGAAAACTGAAAACTGGAAATCTATTGGTTACAACTAGAACTGGCGAACAGGCAAATAACAGTAATTGTAGGAAATGAGTTTGGAATAACTTGTCGATCCGTATTATAATAACAGAGATTTTTCGAATTTTCGTTTCCTTTCCCCTTACTTCCTTTCCCTGGACCAATTTTAGCATTCAACAAACTTTATCTTTCGTTTTACTACTTGACTTAAGTCCGTCACGCAGGCTGGGCAGACTAAGCAGATTGCCCACTTTGGTATGACACCCGGGCGATCTCATCTCGCTATCTATTCTTTATTTCTCTCTAAGCAGGAAGCGTATGTGATCAGACATTGAAACATAAGCTGGATATGAGATTTTGAGTGACTCAGTTAGTCAAAGGAAAAGTTCAATGAATTGAATTGGAGTTTAACTGAATGCTGAAAAGACGAAAATACAAATAACTCGCAAAACATACATTGAACAAGTGTAGGGGATCAGGTTAGCCATGTGAGTTAAAGCGTTACCTTAATCTCACATCGTAAACCTAGAGTGGTGAGTTCGATTCTCGTCTGGGCAAAGAAAATTATTTAGTGACGGGATTCATTAAATAACATCCTAAGTCCCACCCTGGCTAGAAAAGGGTGGTAACTTATAGATAACCGGTTCCGATTAGCCTTAGTTGCAAACAGTGGACGTTAATAAATAAATAAATAATAGAACAAGTGCAGAGCGTTAAATATTTAACAAGAGTAATAATATTACGTGTTTTGATCCTACTTATAATATTTTCGAATTCCCAATCTCTAAACCCCTCCTCTCTTCTTGGCCCGATTTAAGCCATTAATAACGAGTATAACCTTTAGAGTTAACTATAGTCTGGATATAACAGACCCTACTAGATCCCTACTAATGAAACTATCACTTAGTGAACCTGAGCCAATAATGATTTAATACCCGGCATAAATTTCATCTCCTATTTACATGGGCTTCTTATTAGAGAGAAAATGGACAATAGATTTTGTCATATCTGAAGAGAGTCTAGCGAGTGAAAAATCTTAGTGTACGCTGCCACATCAAGACGAACTTTCTACTTATATTGTATATTTAGAATAGATTTGGTGAAATTCATTATATATAATTTCCACATCTCATTTCAGTTACAAGATGAAATCCTTCATACTTGATGACTAAACCTAATATTAAGTGTTCAATAACTACAATAAGATTTAACAGTAATCAGACAGACCAGCTGTGAGATGGGCCATTGAGTTGGGAGGTGAAACCAGAAGTAGAACTTGGAAGTGCATGGTCAGCCCTCCCATTGAGTTCTTAATAGCAAAGGGCAGTTGCTTCGTGCCTGGGACCTGACTCCTGTTGTCTCCTAAAGCCCTGTCATCCTGACAACCCAGATTAAGGACCACCGGACCATTGAACTGCAACGCCAAAGACAGACCGCCTCACAGGTTTCTCCTTTCGTTTACAAAGCCAGGCGTGTGTTTGCTATAGCTATTGAGGCCGTTCTCACTTGGCACAATTTTCGAAAAAATACTTTCAAATGCCCATCGATCTAGCCTAATAAAAATGAGGTCCATTTGTTATTACTTAAACGTCTTATTACGGGAGAAATAGAAAATCGAAATTGAGATGATATCATCAGTGTGAAATTCTAGCACGTAGCAAATCAGCTTTGTTTATGCAGCACCTGCTTGACGGACGTTTAGTCCATTTCCCCTAAGAAAAATCAGCTATGGCGATATTTTCGAGAAATTTCTTCAAACGTCCATCGATCTTACCTACAGATACAGACTACAGTCGGATCGAAATATTTTATATAACTAATGTTTGGAATTTTAATTTTCTACAACTACTGTTGTATACATGCTTTCTCTTATTCGAATACTAACGGAGTTATCTGTATTTATTTGGTCACAGCCTCTTATAAACCCTTCTTCTACTCATCCGATTTTCAGTTTATTATTTATTTATTAACGTCCACTTTTTTGCAACTTAGGCTAATTGGGACGTGTTATCTACAGGTTACCACCCTTTTCTAGCCAGGGTGGGATTTTAGGACGTTCAGTTTAAGCAACTCAATCAATTAACATTTCATGTTATCATAACCCGGTGCGTGGGAAATCTGTTTAGTTCAAAGCAGCACCGATTTCTCTTAAAGAAAATCAACTATGTTGAGATTTTCGAAAAGGTTCTTCAAATTTCCATCGATCCTACCTAGGAGATGACGAAAATGAGGTTAGTTCAAAATTATATATATATAGTAAAATGGCTGAGGGGTCATCTGAGAAAAACATATTCTACGTGTCGAATCGAAAAAGGGAACAACTTAAAAACGAATAAATATCCTTCAAACACTATTTAGCTGCATTTAATTTGCTGATTATTCAACTAAAGCAAGAAATAGTTTATTACTTATGGATTAAGGAAACTCAAAATAATTATGCCGCGATAAAAGATAAAATTAACAAATTTAAAGTAATATACGTGTGTGTGAACTGTTTGTTGCTTTATTTGAATTTTTAGAAGTTAAAAGTTCCTGAATGGTGTTTTACCAGATTCGAAATGTTCGGATGTTCAGATGTCCATCGATCCTACCTAGGAGTGACGAAAATATATATATATATATATATATATATATATATATATATATATATATATATATATATATTTGTCTCTTACCGCTCTAGCGGTCGCAATTTTTGTTTTATCGTTACCAAACTTGATATATGCTCGTTTCATGTAAAAAGAAGGATTAAGTTCATTAACGGCTGAAATCGGACCAGGGGGAGGGGGCTTTAGAGGGGGAGAATTTCGAAAACTCGTAATATCTCTGTTATTATGCGTCGGATCGAAAAATTGTATAGAATCAATATTATCGCAAATGTAATGTTCTATAAATGATGTGTAAATTTTTTCACTAATGATTATTAACCGAGATATTTGCATTTTTTAGTTTTCGGGTTTTAGTAAACCCCTACTCCTACTCATCTCATATTAACAATATGCTATTATGTTTTGAAGCCTATATACCAAATATTGTTATCATTGAACTATTACGTATTGAGATAAGTGCAAATACGTAACGCACGTGGGAAATCTGCTTAGTTTACGCAGCCCTTACGTGACGGACTTTTTACGATGTTTATTCGTTTTTAAGGGTTCCATTTTTTTATTCGATGTGGTTGAATAAGTATTTCCCAGACGACTCCGAGTTTAAAATGTCTGTATTTTATTGATAGCTATACCTTCAGTTTCGGTTTACGATGTATAATTTTTTAAAAAATCCAGCCCTTAGCCTAGCCATTTTTCTATCTATTAAAAGTACAGTTGTTCAAGTAACTAAATGAGACTTTCAACAATCCCCGCCTGTACCTTCTGTCATTTTTCTTGTAATTACAATACTATTCAGTTTAATAAAATTTAGCTACAACAAACCTAAATTTCTTATGAAAATGAATTGTGTTTGACATCCCTACCCCTCTATTTTAATATTTCTAAGGGCATTTGCAAATTCTCTCTTCATAAGTGGGTTATGCAATGGCTAACCTGAAATCGTCTTGTTATTTCACATATTTCTAAGTGATTGTTTGAACATCGACTTGATCAGATGATTTGTGTCTCCCCGGTACCAGAATGTAGGTTGAATCTTATACGTACCTTGGGTTGAACTAAATGGTCAACGACGTTTTCCTGGTTTTGTTCTGGCGGGCAATGCAGTAACGGTGGTTCCCACTGCCAATGGACATAGGCCTCCTGTTGTGAGGACCATAATAGCAGTTGGTCTTCAATAGTTGCATCTAACTATAATAGGCCTCGTGAAAATAGGTTGGACTGTAAAATTGCGGTGTTGTCAAACCTCTTCATCCGTCACTGCCGAAACCTTACCTTTTGATAACTTTTTCCTCTATTTTGTCCTTTACTACATTTAGTTTTTTTGGAGTTATGAACTATTTCTTGTTTTAGTTGTGTTTATATGCCTTTTCATACTGTTTCATATTCAACTTTCCTCCCTTTTAGCAGATTTCCCTTAAGGGAAATCAGCTATTGAGGTCGTACTCATGACGCGAGTTTTGAAAAATTTCCTCAAATGCCCATCGATCCTACCCGGGAGATGACGAAAATGAGGTCCGTTCAAAATTATATATATATGTCTGTTAACGCTCTAGCGGTCGCAATTTTTGTTTGATCATTACCAAAGTTCATATTTAATCGTTTTATGTAAAAATAAAGATTAAATTCGTTAATGGCTGAAATCGGACCAGTGGAAGGGGGGTTTAGAGGGGGGATTTTCGAAAATTCGAAATATCTCCGTTACTATACGTCGGACCGAAAAATTGTACAGAATCAATCTTATTGCAAATTAAATTTACTATAAATATTGTTCTATACATTTTTTCTGTATCTTGAATATTAACCGAGATATTTGCATTTCTATTGAGTGTGTGGTCGGCAGGAGTCGGCTTTGTTCGGCACTTTCCGCCGAGAGCTAGTACGGCCGTTTTCGTAACTATTCGTCCCTCGTGAATTGGTTTAGAGATTCCTTACTATTGCTGCCTTTATTAGGCAGATTTTTCTATTGTAAAACTTCACGTGGGAAATCTGCTTAGTTTACGCAGCCCCTGCGTGACGGACTTTTCCCATATTCTTCCTTTACACTGCGTTCAGTCTTAGAATAAAAAAAAAAGTTATTTATGGTCCACTTTCTACCACTTTAGACTATTTGGGAAAGTTTGTCTATAGGTTACAACCATTTCTGACAAATAATAGGATCATCTTATTTGCTTAATGTGTTCATTTTTGTACTTCCTTTCACTAAGTAATGCAAGCAAGGTTTGCAGATCTCAACGGCATTATCTGTGATGACACTCCATGGGCCCATTTAGACTATCTTCGGTGTGACATCTCTACGTATATAGTATCCGCATAACTCAATAACGGTTCGCCTTAAAATGTTGACATTTCTTATTTGCGATTTTTGCAACGTCTAGTTGCGCCCCTCCCCTTTTGATCGATATCAACTAAGGGAGAGGAGGGGAGGTTTATAGGGGGGGGGGCGAAAATATAACAATTCAGATTTCTCCAAACGTAGTAGAGATACAAAATATTTGTATAAGACCATTTTTGTTTGTGATGAAAAGATGTATAAATTATGCTTTATGTCATTTTTCGTTCCGATTCATTTTAACTGAGATATCGTAGATCACTTTCAAATGAAATAATAAGAAATTAAATGGAACCAAACATTATTTTAATTTAATTTAATAGGATTGCTAGAAAATCATGTGGTACCCACGTCAGGAGTTGAATTATCAAATCATTCAAAGTACGGCTTACCTTTCAATCCATTCAAGTCTTACATAGAATTTTTTTTTTTTTAAATTATGATTTTCTATTTAGTTGTCTCTATCGATTATTTTAGTAGGGTAATTATTTCGTCTAATACCTGATTTTAGCAGATTTCTCTTAAGGGAAATCAGCTTTTAAGGTTTTACTGATGATGGGATTTTCAAAAAATGTCTTCAAATATTACAAATCCTACCTAGGAGATGACGAAAATGAGGCCCGTTAAAAATTTCATATATGTAACTATACACACACACACACACACACACACATATATATATATATATATATATATATATATTTGTATGTTAGCGCTGTAGCGGGCGTGATTTTGGTCTGATCAATACCAAACTCGATATTTATACGTTTTATGCAAAAATGAAGATCAAGTTCGTTAACGACTAAAATCGTTCTAGTGGAGGGGGGGGGGGAGGATAAGGAGGAGGGAATTTCGAAAATTTTATAGAATCAATCTTATTGCAAATGTAATGTTCTATAAATTCTGCCATGTACGTTTTTTACCTTGATTATTAACCGTGATATTTGCATTTTTTAGTATTTGGCCTTCAGTAAACCCCCACTCTTACTTATATCATATTAACAAAAAGCTGTTTCATTATGAAGCACATTATTTCAATCCTAAATACCAAATATTGTTCTCATTGAACTTTTACGTTTAAATGCATAATACATGGGAAATCTCCTTAGAGAACGCCCTGCCTGACGGGCATAAAGTCAAATTTTATTTAAATGATTAAATCTTAATATTTTTCCCAAACAAATCTTACATTGTGTATTTTAAGATTGTGACTTTTTAATTGGAAAAAAATTGTTCACTCTAGCATAATTTTTATGTTTTCATCCAGTCATGGTTTTTGTAATATCCTGAAAACTATTATGTAGCTTCAGATACTTGAAATAAAAAGCAATGGCTTTGCACAAAATGCACTCTTTTTTTACTACTTGTGTTTAGCAACAACAAATTAGCTACAAGATTTGGTGACTCAAATTTTTAAGTTCAATTTTTCCACCACAATTTATGACTGAAGGGAAGGAGTAACAATTCTGATATTAACACATTTCTTTAAATACGTCTACGAATTTTGGAGATTTGAGTTTTGAAGATGAAATATTCTTCCTTTATCATTTATTCAAAATAAAAATAAACACTGCTTTATCTCAGATAAGCAAGGTATTATTAAATACAAATAAACAAATTTATATATATATATATTTGTTAACTCTCTATTGGTTCTAATTTTTGTTCGATCTTAACCAATCTCAGTAAGATCTAGTTCGTTAATAGCTGAAATCAGAACAGTGAGAGGGGGTGGTTGAGGGAATATGCTCCAGCGGTTTGATTTTTTACTGATATGCAAATTTTCAATGGAAATGCGTCCATTTTCGTCAGACAGTGTTTTGAATTTCATTAGTTATGTTGATTAATTCATCTGTTTGAGATTTTTAATTATGGCTTTCCACATTTTGCAGATTATTTCAATTTCATCTCTCTCTGACTAAAATGGTGTATGGAATTTTGGGTCAAGTCATTAGTATTTAAGTAGTCCTAGTTACTTGTAGGTAATTCCATCCTGGAAGGGCCTCGGCTTCTGGTACAATCATTTGGTATTAACTGAAGTCAGCAGCAGCCTTTCTCCAAAATCACATATTCAATTATTTGAATCGCACAAATCAACTGATTATCATTTATTAAAGCTTGGGTTTTTTTAATTAACACACCCGAGAAAAATAATACCACATTGATATTAAAATTTTAATGTTTTCTAATATGAACACATTTTTTTTTTGTAAATAAAAAAAAGAATAAATATGTGTTTATTATAAGTCTTATTTGTCAGAGTATATTCTGTTTTTATTTCAATGCTTGCAATGGATGGAATACAATTATAGTGCTTATAACATTGAATAAAACCTCAATAACTGATTTACTATCCCTCTGTCAAGAAGGAATGGCCTACATATCAGTAACATCTGCACAGAAGTGTTGTATTTGCTCAACAGGAAACTCAGATGTTACCTCATATATAATGCTTATTTTGAAAGTTGTGGACAAGTTTTGTTCTCGTTTATTGTAAGTATTATTCTTTATTTGAAGAAAACATTTACTTTTATTAGTGATGCTAAAATCAAGAATGGAATAGCCCTAAATTAGAGGTTTGATGGAATATTAATTATCCAAAGAGGTGCTAAAGTTATAAAAATTGCATGGAAGCTCTTTTAAAATGTAGCTAATTTTTTTCAGGAGACCAAACATTTTTGAGGTACCATGGAATTTAAGTTGAATTTTTATATTTCTAGAAAAAATTGACATTTATATTCCCCTCAAAGTGTATCCTATCAGAATTGCTATCCTGGAAATATCAGATAATCATTGATGAACATGATGAGGATTTTCATGAATATATCTCTTCAATAAGAAGAAATACCAGGTTAAAAAAAAAAAAGGAAGTGGTTCCCAAATTACTGCAGTACACTAAAAGAGACACTCCTGATGCAGAATAAAAAAAGAAAATGTTAAATTTTAGCTATCTTGCCTATCACTAAGGAAGTGTAAGAAATAGTTTTTCAAATTTAAACTCCACCATAGAAAAAAAAATTGTGAAAAATGAACTACATGTTCGTATTCAGAGGAGAAACTATTATTATGACCAACTAAAGTAAAAAAGAAAAAAATACTTTTGTTTTATTCCCCATGGTATAATGTTGAAACAAATAAAAATGGTTAACGGAGAAACATTAAAGAATGTGAATCAACACCCCTGGGGGGGGGGGTGAGGAAGGGAGTTTTCCACCCAGTGGTATTTCAAAGCTCTTCTAATATTTTCCATCCAAGTCATAAAAAATATTAATCTTTTTTTGTGTTCTTGTTTACGTACAGAATATCTTTCAGGTCATTGAGGTCAAAACCACATATTTCCAGCCATGGAGAGTTCATCCATTCTCTGTGTTATATTATATGTTCTATCAGTTATATAAAACTCCTCAATTTTTACTTCATTTTTTTCTGTCAATGTAACAAAAAAAAAAAAAAACCTGCACTGGTCATGAATGAGTGATTATCAATTTTTTTTTCACAGTAATTCTCCATTATAAAATACTTTACATAATTACAAGTTAATTTGTAAATACAGTTTTATGGTGTGTGAGTGATATTTTACCAAAGATTATTCTAATGTTATGGTACCTGAGGAGAGTCATCTCTTGAGGAACCTGTTTTGTATACCTTTTGTGTTGCTAAGGATATTTTTAAGACTAGAGATTTTTCTGTAGGAGGCATTTAAATGAGGTTACCTTGAGAAGAATTCAGGTCATGTGTTGGTTCGATGAGAAAAGGGGATATAAATCGTATCTGTGGTGTGTCTGATGAACTTCAATTTTTCCCAAGGTTTTGCACCAGATAACTTCTTGTCTTCTTCTCCTTGTCCTTCCAAATTCACACAAGCACTATATATATATATATATATATATATATATATATATATATATATATATCTTTCTTAGACCCAATATTCAAATATTCTTCAACTTTTATGGCAAGGGTCACTAATTAAAACACTTGCTGATTAAACGTACTTGTAGAAGGGATTTTATTAGAGTGTCGATTAGGAATAAGAATAAAAGTTCTTTTAAATATATTTTAAAAAATAAGTAATATTATTTTTCTATCATGGTTTTTTACTAATTGGCTATGAATAATAGCGAACAAAGCAGGTTCTATAATCAAGTAATCTTTACAAATTTCTTTTTCTGTAATCAATTTTAAAAAAAATATATTGAAGTAAAAAAGTCTGCAAAGATGTAAAGAATATTTTTATTTAAACAATGTTTTGATATGCTCATGTAAAGGATATTAAAATGCTATAACCCTTAATAGGTTTTAAAAATGGCCAGCACTAATTCAGTACTCAAAGGGGAAGTCTTAATATAGTGAAAAAAAATGTTATCGTATTAATTGCCATCTAGGAACATAGGTTCTAGAATAAAATGACAGCAATGAAATGCTATTGACATATACACGTTCATTTGCCTAAAAGTTTCTAAGGAAACATTTGCAGTCAAAATATCCAAATTGGTAGACAGGTTGTCAAAACAAAAACCCCAATTTATAAGCAACAATGAATAAGATAACTGAAAACAAATTGGACAAAATATTTAAGAATATAAAATGGGCTAAAGAAAATAAAACTGAATAATAAATAACTTACTCAGTACAATTCTAAACTGGCTCAACGAATTTTACAGTATTTGAATGTGGTGCTAAACTAACAGTGTCCTACAAATTGGTTGATTTTGATATGTAAAAAAATAAAAATTAATTTCTTAAACCAAATTTAGTATTTACTTGACAATTTGGCATAAAAACAATAATAATAATAACAGTTAATTGAAACTGTCCTAAATACTTTGTAGAATAATACCTTGTTTTTTTTTCTGGTAAAATATTTGGAGAAATATTATCTGTTCGGGCTCTAGAGCAATTTTTTGGAATTTTCTTTTTCATATTAAAACTCTTGGCAATATAATCTTCAAAGAGTTTACATTTTTTTCTGTTTACCCCAGCCACTTATTATATTAAATAAAAAGAAAATTTTTTCATTGCTTCTCATTACTTATAAGCAGCTCACTGGTTTTTAGAATGATTATCCCCCTCATCATAATGTCATGTATAAATGTGATTAGCCATATTTAATCATCTGAGTGTCTAATCGTTTTAATAGCTATTTGTGTCTAAGGTAATTTTTTTTTATGAGGGAAACACGTAAGTGCTTAATGAAGGAACCAAGGCAAGTCAATTGAAATAAAAGAAAAATAATATGATTTCATTTTCTTATTTTTTTTTCTACATAATTTAAAATACATGGTATAACCTAGGTCCTTAGAAACTTTAATCATATTTCAATTTTTCTTTGCTAACTTTTATTTCTCACTTTTGTTTTTTTTAGCATCAACAGAGTGCATATTTCTGCCTGCAATTATGTACTTGAATTTTATGTAAGGAGTTGTTCCGTGAACATTTAAATACTCTAGAAAAAACATGCAACTAATAGATCCTAGAAGGTTATATTTTTCATAAATTGGATATCATATTACTCCCTTCATCTGACACCACTTTAGCAAATAACATCTTGTATGAAGAATAGGAAAAGTACTAGTCAAATTTAATTGAAAAAAGCACTCTGATTATGTGGTGTAACACTTAAATATAGTAATATAAAAAGTGACACTACATCAAGTTATCTATTTTTTTTTAAAGTTTTTTCAAAAATACATACAGAATCATTAATGAATACACATACTTGTGTATACACGATTATATTCTTCTTTCATACAAGCATTCAGCAGTTATAAAACACATCTGAAAAAAGCTCACTCGCACACTCTACAAAAATAACAAAAACTACACAAAAATATGTAGATAAAAATAATATTTTAACTTTGAAGTTAAAAAGATGCGACTAGTCCTTGTACTGGTGACTTATACTACATAGTTTACAATGATAGGTTCATATATAGCCTGAAGTGACTGGGAGGTTAAGTAAACTAATATAGTATTCACTTCCCTAAAAATAAATAATTAAATGGTAACATTTTGTTGTGAAACATCACTCATATGATAAGACTTAACATAGTGGTTTCAATTCATAGTTAACAAAGAAGCATTGCACATAAACAACACTAACAAGTACATTAAATAGTTCTTTGAAAATCTTAAATAAATTTATCTCAAAAATAAAAATATTATCAACAATATAATAGTTATAAAAATAAATATAAGAAAGAGTAAAACCTTCAAACATTCTGCCTAATTGAATTTACAAAACAACACATATTATTTCATTAAAACTAACAATATATCACTGTTTTAATTTAAGACTTGAAAACTGTAATTGCAGAAAAGTCTTACAGGTATTTAATTCAGTACCTAAATAAATAATAATAATAAAAATTTGTTAAGAAGTTCAATTACTTTTAGTCCCAAGAAAAGAGGTTCCCAAAAGTGAGCAACTAGGTGCTAATTAGAAATTACAAAATTTGAAAGAATTTTAAATCCTGTAAATATAAGAATTACTTAATTATAATTTAGGCATAAATTATACAGTTTTATGTAAAAGTTCATCAAGAATCCTAAAAAACAAAGATTCCCTAAATTGTTCTAAAGAAAGAAAAAAGTAAATAACAAAATAAATAAATAGAGTTATTGCCTCTATCAGAATTCCCAGAATATCACATTAAAAATACAGTTCAAACAAAATAACAACAATATTAAACAGATGATTTAACCATTATGAAAAATGGATAATGTCTATACAATGTATATACCATCATATAAAAAATGTGAATGACAAATTCAAGCTACAAATTGAATTGCAAAACAGTTATAATAATAAATTTATCTACAAATAACTAATGTAGGTATAAAAAATTTGAAAGTATTAATACTTCATCTTTGAACTACAGTTTCTTTTTGATACCTAATTTATACAACAACTATTTACATCTATTGAGGTTACAAAAAACTTTAAATAGGTTTAGAAAAGACCATATGTTACAAATATATATGATGCAAATTTGGAAACATCTTATGCAGTGCTGAATTCTTTATATTAAGAATGATTTTTGGGCATTAAGAAAATTATATCTCAGAGAATACCTGAAGACATTCAATAGTATAGTATATATATAAAGGACAGAGCTGTTTAACTCCATAAAAATTACCCTGAAGAGATATTTCAAAAATAAAAATGTGTAGAGCATTTGAAGCTTTCCACATTTTTGGCATCCACCTATACTGAACAAAATAACAATATTGACAGCAGAAAGAATGATAAATGTTTAAGAAGATAATTTAAATGATTGAAGTTTGTGTATACACTGATGCCTGTATGTGCACACTTCTATTTTTCTTTTTTTGGTTTCCACTCACAAATGTGTTTGTTTATACATACAAACAGACACTGTAGTATAGATGCATATATAAACAACACATGTG
The DNA here is from genome assembly GCA_019009955.1 of Riptortus pedestris. Classification (NCBI taxonomy): domain Eukaryota; kingdom Metazoa; phylum Arthropoda; class Insecta; order Hemiptera; family Alydidae; genus Riptortus; species Riptortus pedestris. The sequence goes on from CM032233.1 coordinate 31,169,013, forward strand.
CAAACACAAAAGCAAACATGTGTATATTTATTTATACATAGATATATCCATCATTGCTTAAGATTACAATGACTTGAAAAATAATTGAGAGAATTAAAGTGTACTAATAGGTACATAGGATGCTTAATTATTGACACTCGTGACCAAACAATTGATCTTTTGATTTTCACATAAATTTAACATTTAAATTACTTAAAAGTTCTATACTACTATTTACTAATAGGTTATTAGTTATTATTAAGTTATATATTGACAATAAGAAATTAGGACCATCTCTGAAGTGCATGTAAAAATCATTTTCATCTCCAGTATAAAAGTTTCAGTCTGAATTTTATAAAATGTAAATAGCATTAAAAAAATTAATTATAATCACAGGTATTAATTTTATTAGATATTAAGATTTTTAATTAATGAAATTTTTTAAATATAAATTCAATTAATGATATTTCTAGAATATATCTACAATCAATAACAAAAAAATATGATGAAAATATTAAATAAAACATCTAAAAATATAAAAACTTAATATTAAAAGTGTGTTTTTCACTTATAATTTTACTATTTGTTGCCTCTTAAATCATATACAATCAATAAATACCACAGTTAAATTTATTGCACCTATTTGATATTTTTTATGCTCCTATATTTGCATTTAGTTTGGAATATATATTTTATACTATAATTTTTTTAAAGGATTATCCAATTACTAATTATTTTAAGTCCTAGAAATGAATTATATAACATTTTATTGTTCTCAGTCTGAGAACAGGTCAACTAGCCAATTATTCAATTAACAAATTTTATTTCTCTTTTACAACAAGCATTGTAATCAGACACTTTTAACAAGTTGGCAGCTGATTGAGATGTTGGTTTTGGGATCTTCAAGTATGATTTTAAATTAACCTTAATATTGTTTTCTAAAATCTGAGAGTCATGTCCCACTGTGCTAAGCATTTATTCTCCTCTTAAGGTGATTTCTTTTAATTTATTTTAGAATGGTTGAAATATTATCTATTAAAATATATGAGAAAACAGCATTCGAAAAAAGTTAAATTCCAAATAAATTTTTAATAATATAAAGTATGCTCTATCAAAAAGTGAATATAACTTGAAATACAGGAATAAGACATGCCCTGGGTGATAACAATTTATGTAGCATTCTTGAGCTCAATACAAATAAATAAATAAAAATTGAACATTGAAATTATCACATTAATATTAATCCATATCATAGCAATAAAAATGGTGCCCTAGTAAAAAGGTTTAACTAATAATTTAAAATTTAACAATTTAAAATAGCTTTTATCTGTCTTTTACTTGTACATATAACACGCAAATATAAAAAAAAAATTAAATAATTTAATTCATGGAAGTTAGTATATCTAAAAGTAGTGAAATTAATTGTTAATAAGTATTCACAAATGGCAATAATAATTAATTTAAAGGGATTACTCCTGATGTTTACAGGAATGAATGCAGAAGTCATTATAGAAGGAAATATATTTTCAAAAAGAAGTTATAGCTTATATGAATTGCTACCATAAGAAGTAAAAACTTTGAAAATTACTTCTTATTATATATTACTTTTAGTTTATACTGACATATAATTTCATAGAGAATGATAATGTAGTTCTCTATTACTCATTTTTTGAGGGCTCTATTTAATAGAGTGAAAATAGGTGCTTATTAAGAATTGAAATTTTTTCTTTAAATTGATCATTCCCAAATGAAAGAAAATATATTTCAAGGCATCTTTATAATATTATATATTTTTCTTTCCTGTTACTGAATGAGTGATGGACTCAACCATAGTAGGTGAATTTTTTACTTATTTAAAAAAAAAAAACAGTTCTGATTAGAAATTTTTAAGTTATCATAGAAAAAACTAATATTAATTGATTTGAGCTTTTACTATAAAAAAAACATAAATTAGCCTGATGCTTAAGTTATAAGGACACAACACGACTAGATGGTTAAATAAAAGAAGATGGTCCAACAAAATTGAAAGTAGAAAACTAAACCAGAAAAATTAGTAACTTTTTCATAAAAAATTATAAAATATTTATATATTTTTGGTATCACCCAATATTATCTAGAATAAAAAAAATATATTTATATATATAAAAGCCAGAAAAAAAACTATTATTCTGCTTATCATAAATGTAATCTATACATCTGATGTTCTATAATTGTATCCTAACTGACACAATCTAAGCTAATGCCAATTAAAAAAAATATATAAAACTCCAAAATGTGTGCAAATATTAAACACCAAATGTGAACTTTCTCGTATATATGTATACATATGAGTATATTTATACATATATAGATTAATTATTCATATGATCATATATATATCTTTTTTTTACATTTTTAATGTTATTCTCTTTTTTTTGTTTTTATTTTTTAACATTTTTTTTACATTTTTTTTCGTTCATTCATGATCTAATCCTTGATTTAAAAACATTTCTAGAAAAGCTTGGTATCAAACAAAAATACCGTATATTAATATTTAAAAAACAAAAATAAGTATTCAGTACTGAATTCGTGATATTAGTTTTCTTTATACAATACTTTAATTCAAATGACTAATACTCATTCCAAATAGGGTTGCCTCAAGACAGTAATATATTTTATGAAATAATACTGTTACAAAAAAAATATATATATATAATTTAAATTTCAAAACATCTATTTATTCTCAACAGTAAGAATTTCATTCTTAATATTTGTAAAAAACAAAACATATTAAATTGAATAGAAATAAGTAATAACAGATTTTTTTTTTTTTTGATTTTTTTTTCTTTATTAATTTTTTTTCGTTTTTGTTTTTCTTTAATATGAGCAACCCTAATAACAGATTTAAAAGAAAAAAAATTTGGAATTGGTAACGACTGCACTAAGCAGCAAATATACAATTAACATAATGACTAAAGTTTTATAAATACAGAATATTAAAAATAAATCATATATTTAATTTTTTTTAAATAAGGAAAAATTAGTTATTCATAAAAACATATTTATGTAAATTCTTCATCCTGTCAAACATTTTGACAAAGAACGTGCATATATAGATATAAATTAGAGATAGTACGTAATCAGGCTTTAAAAATAATTGTACACAAATATCAACCATTTAAAAAATGTACATGAACTAAAGGATCATCTACTAATTAGCTAATGTTTCACGGTGCCTACAGGAATTTCTGTTAACACCAACGGAAAGGTAGGGCTCTTGGACGATCAGCTCCTTCTTTAACCAATGGCTTGTGGAATTCCCTTCCAGGCCGTGAATGAATTGTGGCCCAACAATGCTCGCAGTAATACTGAAAAATATTTGAATGATAATACATTTCATACAAAAACACACACATTTAATATTTATATTGGATTACATAGAAGAAACACTTTATTAGGTTATTTAGAACTTGGCGCAATGAATAGCTATGAAATATAATTGAAACTACTCATTAAGAGGGCTATCTAAGATTTATAAAAAAAACAAAAAAACTTTGTTTTAAATTTTTTTTTGTAGTTGTTGCTAAAATGATGCATTAATGTTTTTAAAGTAATGTTGAAATGGTCTTTAATGAATACAAATTTCTAACAGACATTTTTTGGGAGTTCATACCTTTTGGAAAGTTGTAAAACCTTAGAAAATATGCCCTTCTGAGAACAATACCAAGGGCATTGATTATGCATAATTAAAAGTTGTTTTAACAGTTAATGAAAGTTTGGCTTGGTCATTGGTTTCAAAATCTGTTTCTAAGGACAAAGTTATTATTAATACTGCTGTTTCATATACATTGAATGAATTGATCATAGCAGTTGGAACAATCTGCCTCAAGACTCACTTGCAATGCATAAAAAATATGGAGCCCTTCCTGTGGGATATCACAAAAGATGTTCAATTACTATTTATTTGCCCAACAAAGATTAGTTGGATGAGAGCATCAATGAGGAAGGCCAATTGTATGGTACAAGTATCACAGATCAAAATTTTAATCACTGATTGCACATAATAATTTAGATGTGTTTTTTTGAAAATCAATTTTTTGAATCTTGCAAGGTCTATAATTATCACAGATGTTGAAAAATTCCATTTGAAATGTTTAGAGTAACTTGATACATTTGGCAGAAAACTACTTATATATTTTACATTTCTTTTTAAACCTTGTATAGGTATAAAACATTTTCTGAAAAGTGTTTATCACAAGTGATGGTTTTTTTTTTTTTAAATATCATTTTTGAACATAGTTTGCTATGAAATCACTCTATTTTTAAAAAATACATTTTCTTTTTCTAGAACAAAAATTGCAGCAGATTTGGTCCGGTTATGAGACACTTTCTGAAATGAATTTTCATTGTAGCTGAGCTGTGTGACTAATTTTTTGTAATACAAAAATGCAAACTAGTTTTGCTGAGTATTACAAATTATCCAGAATAAAATACTTACTAAATATTTTTTCATTACTGTTTTTGTTTTCCAGTGCAGAAATGATTGAAAATAGGCTTTTGGAGAGGAAAGCCTCATACAAAACCCTTAATAGTGATACACAAAGAAATGAATGTGATGGAAATTAAGAGTTTATATGGAATTTATGGGAGCTAATAATTTATGAGAATTCTTGACAGTATTGAATGAATCCCAGAGATTCACCAAGAATGTTATGGACTAAAAGACACATTGTTGTTGGTAGAATTGTGAAGACTTATCCAATTTGAATAGTAACCAAACGGCTGGCTTTATTTTAATGCCTCAAAAGATTAGTAATTGTTTGTATGAAATTTGGCATAGAACTCATAGTCAGTCCTTACATTAAGGAATAAATGAGAATGTAAATAGTTTGTCTTTCAGCACCCTGCCTAATACCTTTATATTACATTATTTGGAAATTTTCAGATCAACACAACATATTTTGGGAGTATTTCACTTTAAAACTACAACGATATAAATCAAAATGTGAAGAAGTATTCACTTCCTAACATGGGAAAAACTTACTGTTAATGGAGTTTATATTCAGAACAGCATATTAGCTCTGTAAATTTTATCGTATTCTTTTAATAATAATGTGTTTGTGAATAATAATTTGTGCAATGTAATATTATAATAAAAAAAAGTCCCCAACACGACTAAAGATTAAAAATTTCAAACATTGTTAGGTTGGAAAACATTGTTATAGTAAGTTGGTAGGCATGAATCTTAGCTATTAAGTATAAACAGCAGATAAATTAATGAAACTGCCTCTAACATATCCCACCAAATTAAGAGTGTAAATAAATATTTTTACTGACCTGAAGACAAGTTACATTAGCACAGAAGAAAGGAGCAAACTTTCCACCACATCTTTGTCCTTGGCACTCATCACACATTTGATCATCAAGAACATAAGGCTTCACCTCAACCTAAAAAAAATAAAATATATATATATAATTTAATTTAAATTAAGCAGATTGATGAACAATATACAATTAGATATAAAATTAATTAATTTTTTTTAGAAATTTAATTCCCTGCAGTAGAAGAAAATTTTACCAAGATTTCAGGCAAAATATACTTTGAAAGGCAGAATCATTTATACATAATTTGAAGCAGCAACCTAGACTTCATCTTTACCAACTATTACCCTCAGTGACTTATTTTAAATAAATTTGTGCTTTTTAAAATGTGCTGCATATTCAAGTTAGGAGAATAGTTGATCCTTACTGGGTGGTCCACAAAGAACCATGAAAAAGCGTGCATGATAATAGAGCTAAATTAAACTTAACAGACCACATTTTGTTGAGCCTTAGACACTTGATTCCCATTTGACATGCATACATGATATTACTAGATTGCTGACTGTAGGTTACACTGTCTTCTTGTCAAGCAAATTATAGGCTACTGCCGGTACAGAGGAAAAGAATAGATGGTATATACCTTTTCTGTTTAGGGTTTGATGAGATTATGAACGAGCCCATAGAGAAATCTTACAGACCAGATTTACCAATGGAACCCACATGAACAATGCCAGAAGAAAGGTAGTGTGACTTGAAGACACAATCAAAAATGTGGCATGTGAGTTTTAATGAAATATAAAGTTCTAAATATAATCCTTATTTTTTTTTTTGTAAATTGAAAATGACCATTAATAAAAGCCTGAAGGTTTGGAAATTCAGGAATTGTGAAAATTCAGTACACACAATACATACCCTGAAAAGAGAGTGCTAAAAGGCTGCTTAGTAATGAAAAGAGGGATCATGAAGCTAGATATGAGAGATTTATTTTAGCCTTGACTATCAAAAGTTTGCAAAACGGATTCTGTCAAAAACTAGCAGGAAAATCTTCTATAAAGTAGAATACATTTAAGGATAGGTGGGCCTATTACTTTAATCAGATGGTAATAACTTCATGGGTTTGACTGATTCAATAATGGGAATATAGAGGAAGTGTGTCACCTGATAGAGAAAAAAAAATGTGGCCTCTAAAAATTAATGTCTCCTGGGGCTAATGAAATTTCTGTAACCAGCAGAAGCAGACTGTTATCTGGGGAGAGGTTTATAAAGAGGTATTGGCCTTATGATTGGAAGAAAATATGCCAGCAGGTTGGAGACAAAAATTGCTATTGTCCCAATGCATATAAAAGGCAACAATTTTTATAGATACAATGTTTATAGATGCCAATCACTTCTCCAATAAATCCTGCCTGTGGCCCTTTGATGGAGTTCAGTGAGGACCGGTTGAGTATATTGGAAGGACTACAGAATACTGAGCCAGCTTACAGGCTGTTATGGATAACTCGGGAGAACACTTTTCTATTTTCAGAACTGGAGTTTTCACCTCTAATATTTTTGAGATTACTAGTTACTTAAATCAAGGCCTTGCCACCTGTAATGTTTAACCACTAAAAGGTGGCAATACAAAAAATAAGGATGAATGCTTGTGGTGAACTTGATGTTTCTTACAAAAGAAGTAAGGAAATTTAAGCTTCTAGCCAAAATTTTAGAGCCCCTGATAAGCAGCTCAGATGAAGGATTAAAGGAAAAGCCATCTTAATGAAATTTTTTGGTAAACCTAATAACTGTTACCATTGGAATTAGTAATTGATTATCTGATTGATGAGGATGACTCAGGAAGAGACTTTTTGTAAGGTCTAACCCAGAGTTGGCATCTATAGTAGCTTTAAGGTTTCGTTGGCTTAAAAAAAGAGAAGACATTAGCTCATGTGCTGTTATGTAATGGAATTGGGAATCCAAAAATAAGGAAATGCTCTGGTGGAATCACATGCAACAGGATGAAACAAACTAGCGACAGGCTTGAGGATTGTGTTATTGCACTGAAAGTGCATGCCACATTTTCTCAATGACCAGCCAGTAATGACAGCTTCTACCAAAAGGTATGAAAATAGTACAAAAAATGCTCATCATACCAATGGTTATATATGGAAGTGAAATGAGGACTCTCACTAAGGAAAACTCGGGAGGCCTCCTCTGAGAGCCTGGGAGAATAAACCCCCACCTAACAATGTTAACCCCCGTCTAATGAAGATAACCGATAAGAGTTCCACGATGTGGCTGATATCATCTGTGCTATTAGGAGGACAGATTTTGCTGGTTAGACATGTTAGGAGAAATGACTGCCACAGACTGCCCAGAACAATTTTTTGGGTGTATGTATCTGCCCAACAAGGTTGGATGCCATGATAAGGGACTTAATGCCATGGGCTCAAAAGTTAGAGGATTCTACCTAAGCCAAAAGGAATGACTTAAGATGGTAGCAGAGGCTCAGTTCTTGCAAGGACTGTAGCACCGGGTAGTTAGTGAAACCTCAGAAAATTCCTCCTCCAATCAACTCAAACCTTATGAACACAATAACTTCTTAAATATTAAACACTTATTTAAATCCACCATAATATCTCCACCCCAGCGTTACCCTAAACATTTGAATCAAATTGTGCCTCTCACCCAACTAGCTCATCCTGGTTCAATAAATTCCCTGTTTGTGTTTTAAATCAAGCTACCTACCCTTTGAGGGCATATTCTTAAACTATTTTGAAGGACCAGTCTTAGACAATTCTTTCACTTCTGATATCTCCTGCATTATGCACAATGATATCCTTGATACTATTTTATATAACCCGATTTTCACAATGGCATAACATGAACTCTTTCTCAGACTCCAATTCCTTAGTAAAAGGCGGGACCAATTTCACTGAGTTATGCACAAAACCATCATATCCTTCTTTTCAATAAAATAAAAAATAAATCGTTGAGAACAGCTCTCCACAACAAAGACTTTTCTACTCTACCCTTGAAAATCTCCAAAGATACTTTTCCTAGCGCATATATCCCCCCCCCAAAATAAGTTCAATGCCATCTACCATTTCATAAGAAACTAATTGCCTTAAACAACTCCTTGAATCTAGTCACATTATACTAGAACTAAAAGCAGTTGCAATTTCAAGACTCGCAATCACAATATATCGCCCACAGACAATCACACATACCATCTCTTTAAATCCATAGACTCAGATTCTCCTCCTTACTGGGACCTGACTGTCTGATCCAACCCCAAGTTCTCGTTTCGGTATGCCTTCAGGGTCCTTACTCAATCTCCTGCGTTAAAACCTGAATACTTATCCTGCTGACACCCACCACTGCCTCCTTTCCACTCCTAGTTATTCCCTCTTATTTAGCTTGAGGTCCTTCATTTCATGTTCTCTAAAGTATTTGTCCTTCGTTGTTTTTTCTCTTATACATGCTCTTATTTTAGGGGGGGGGGGTTAATAAGCTTACATATTATTCTTTTGTCTTATTATTTCTCTAAAAGCACATGAACTGACATTTTAGCTCAAAGGCTTAGAAATTGGTTCAAAATGTTTGAAAATAAATACTTTGGACAAAAAGGTGTTTCCTTCATTATCGAACCCCAACCACCCTTCTTCATATAATTATTACGGCTCAGGAAGTATTGTAAGGGTGGCATAGAGACATCAAAGATACTCTTAAAACATGGGGGCCCACTGAAGTTGATGATGATATAATCATGATTAAAAGATACAAAAATGTAAAAATAATAGTAAAATATAAAAATAAAATCATTAATAACTATGCTTGAGCGCATTTAAAAAAATAAATAAATTCAATGTTGTATGCAATTAAAAATATACTTACTCGTTTATCAATATCTCCATGCTGAAGTTGAACAAATCTTGCACTGATTGCTGCAATGTAACTCTGTTGATTGCTAAATGCAACTCTTCCTGCACCTTTAGGATATTTTAATTCTGGATCTGTGTCGATTCCAGCATAGCAGACTCCACCATAGAGACGGTCCATGATCATTGCCAGTTCAACTAAGTTAGAAAATAAAAACTAATGGAATTTCATAAAATGATTGGTATTCATTTATTGAAATTTTAAATCTTTGATTCTTGAAAGACATTATCTTATTCTTTATTCCTGTGTTAAAACCTGCACTCAGGACAATTTAAAGAAACTATGATAGGTTAATGATAAGAAATATTTTATTTATAAATTTATATTGCACTTAAAATACACATATTAGTTAAGTTATAACTAAACATATAACTGAATAATTGTTAATTTTATTCAAACATACAATTAAGCCATTAGCTGTAGTCTTACTAAAAACTAATAATAATTATAAAAGTCTTTTGGTAATTGTTTTAAACAGATACTTTATTGCAGGAGGGTGAAACGTCTGCTATGTAAAAAAAGATAATAAAGATGGCTGGTTTGAGATCTAAAGAACCTTTCTTTTGTCCTCAGATACTTTATTTCTACATTACAGAAAATTTAAGTTGAAGGAAAATGTTTAAGTTTTAACACCATTTATTGTAATGAATGATAAGTTTGTTGAAACTGTGGCTGTAATTAAATACGAATGTTATCTCTATTGAAACTGTGGCTGTAATTAAATACGAATGTTATCTCTATTGAAACTGTGGCTGTAATTAAATACGAATGTTATCTCTATTGGAAGGAAAATTAAAATATTGCTACGAGCATAACATGTACACTATGTATATTTTTGGAAAATAAAGGAAACTGAAGCATAGTAATAAATGAGCAAAAGTATAGAGTAAAATGGTGTTCATAAGTAAAATATAGCAGGTGTTCAAAAGTAAACTATAGCAGGGATTATTAATTCCTCACAAAGAAAACAGAAAAACATGAATATAAATAATCTTGTAATCATGAATGGCCATATAATGAAGTAATAATACTATGTATATTAATATAGTTGCTTAACATAACCCGTGTAATAATGTTATAGCAAATCATTCAACGGTGTATAATGTTCCTTCCATTATTTTTACTTTAAGTAAAATTTGAAGTTATTTGAGCTTTACAAACAAAATGGAGGAATTGTTAATGTTGAGAATGCTTAGAAGTTAATTTTAAAGACTATGAAGTATACGAGCATAAGGGTTTAATTTTCAGGCTGGCTGAACAATTTAAGTGCCAAATGTTATGCTTTTCTGAAATATTTCAGGCCAAGTGTTGGGATCTCAGCTCTTAGAAAAATTTACATTATGCAAATAAATTAAACAAATCTCCAGACTTACTTACTACACACTCTTTTAAAGTATTAAACACATAACAGTGGCTATCAATATATACTGAATGAAAAAAAAAAGAAAACCCTATATCTCTATTCATCTGATTATTTTACATTATAGCAGAAACAACATTATTTGATATAAACCAGTATTGGCTTCTAATTTACCTTTTCTGAGTAATGTTAATCCATTTTACAAACTTTTGATTAACAATAAAGGAAATCAGTTTAAATTTGTCCTTTACACAGATAATTGGTCAAATGAGTCTTGATTTTTTCCCCAGTTAGGCGAATTTTCATAAATCAATACCTCAGTTGGGCACTGAGCCCAACAACACAATGGACATACTGTTCTGTATATAGAGGAGTGCAGGTTTATTATATGGCAATCAGGCGACCAGGACTTTATGTGAAGAAGATAAGGAAGGCAATTTGCTTTATTCTCCATCCTTTCCATTACTCGTCATTTATAGAATATTACAGAAATAAGATGCATGCACAAACCAAACTGATTTGCATTAAGACCAGTCCTTTGCTGAATTTCACCTAAGTCCCCGTTCCGTTGAATTTTGGACAAAAGTTTGTGGAATGCATAATGCTTGACAAGCATGTTGTTTGAGTTTGTCAACCATTACTGGGAGAATGTTGAGATAAACACAATCAATTGACCAGCATAGACTCTTGTCTCTTTAGCGCTCTCTGACAAGTATAATGACTACATTGGTAATTCCACTCTCTGTCGGTGGCTTCAGGAGGCTCATTCAATGACTGCGATACTCACTAGATGTAAGTGCCTGCCAAAATTCAGTAAAGTGGGAATCTCTTGTATGTGGTTAGTGAACTTGCTATTCTATCCAATGATCTTTTCTACTCCTGACTTTTTTCATTGATGTCTTTTTCCTAAATGATAAGTATAAGTTTATTCACATATTGTGTAATTTTTTTTTTATTCTTAGAATAAAAGTTTTTGAATTTAATTTCTTGCCTGTTATTCATGCTCAACGGCTTAAAGATGGCCTCATGTGACTAATTAAAATAGAAATTAAGTAATTTCCACATCATTTTTATTTCAGATATAAATTTTACTAGTTTTAGAGTTTTTGATTGTTTTGCTTTTCATTATTCAAAATTTCTTTTGTATTTTCAGAAATAGGCAACCAGATATATTTTCTAGAAAGACAGGATGTTCTCGTATAAATTTTGGGACTTCTTCAAATATACGAGGGTCTAGCATTAAATTCTGAAATTGATGGAAATTCAGATTGGGAGGATTGTGGGGAATTTTCTTCTTCCTCCACTCAAAAAACAGTCAGTGCATGTAAAAATGTGTAATATATAATTTTTATTTTTATTTCCAGATAATAATTTACTCTTGCTGTTAGTAAAAATAGTGTTTAGAACAAAACTGATAGCCAGAATTGTCTAAAATAATAATAGGCACTCCACTCAGGGTGCTGGTGGCCAGTGGCAAGTTCAGGGACCACCTTATTAAGACTGTCAATAAATGATTTCAAAATGTATTAAACTATGTCTCTTGAAACCCAAATATAGAAAAGCCCCTCGTGTAGAGAAAACTGGTAAAAAAACTGCTGGGAATTCTGCCCTATAAAGGGTTAACATGAAATACTTAGATCATAATATCCACAATGTAATTCTCCATAATTCTTCAATTCAACCAAACTGAGCTTTTGATGTATAAGAATGTCTTTTTTAAATAGCCATTAAAAAAAATAACCTCTTGACTTGAATAATAGATAATTCCCTTATATATATATAAACAACAAAAAAAAAAAGAAATGTTCAATTTTATAGGCCATTATTCTGAATAAATTCAAATTCTCTTAAATTTGCCAAGGATCAAGAATTTCTAGAAACAATAAATTAGAAAACAAAATCAATACACTTACTGGCTTTTAAAGGCCTTGGAACTCCCCCAACAAATACAGTTTTGCGAGGATCCAATGGCATAGATGCATCAAGCACAAAATCAGCATCAGAAAGCCTCCAAGGTCTTATCTGGACAGGCTTGTCTTTAATCGTAGGAGATGAAACACAAAGGTACAGCTTATCTTCATCTTGTATACAAGCATCAATCAGTTGTTGCACAGAACTTTCATCCTGAAAAAGATAACAAATATAGGTTGCATTATTTTAATGATGAACAATATGAGATATTAAATTGCTTTATCATATATCATTTCAAGAACAATGTTTTCCACAGACTTTTAATCACCAATGCAATATCAGAGGACTTGTTGATTTTTTTAAAAAGTTTTTCATGTAAATTCAGAAAGTCCATCTCTATTTTTATAGCTCTCTACTGCTAAAGCTTAAGACTAATGGTGAATGATTATGGTGCCAAATATACTTTTGTCATTCTAGAAGTTTTGAAATAAAACTAGTAATTTAATTTGAGCAACTAAAGTAAGAATAAATATAATACTTTTCTCAGCATCATTTTCATACGGCAATTTAAAATACAGTTTAAGTGATGTTCAACCAGCAAAATGATTTTGGGGATTAATTTATTACGTGGTATAACTAGGCATTATTATAATGTACAAAAAAAAAGTTAAAAGACAATCAGTAAATTGATTCTCTCTCTACATGGATGGGGAGGGAGAATTGTGCCTAAAGTATGCCTCTCCAATTTACAGGAGACCAATAGTGAGCGAGGTGAACTAGTATTACAAAAGGGCCTAAAGATTTATCAGAGGGAGGTACAAATTATTTCCAGTGGCTATCATGAAAAACGGAGCCAACCGATTAATTGAAATATAATTTTTCTCAAAGAACACAGTTACTTTTGATCAAAGGAAATAACTTTATTTTGGAGTAAAAGTTCGCTTAGAGTAATTAAACACCTCTGAACCATTGAAAAAAAACCACTTCAATAAGAATATCAAAATGTGGTTATCTATGCAACCCAAACCCATTAAGCAGAAACGAACATACAAGTAATGAATTATATATATAACTGCTAACAGGTTCAACAAAATTGTTACTTAATTATAATTCTTCAATGTGTCAATTGAAATATTGTGTTGATAATTTGCCTAGTGTATATATACGCTCACACACACACAAGTAAATGTAACCTCTTCAATTTATTGGATCAATAAAAATAAAATTGATCCATTTTTTTAAAAATGCCACCTTACTTTCTTGTTTCACACGGAATTAAAACTATATCAAGAATTTTTATCTTTGTCCTTTTTCATTATTAAACACAGACCAAATTTGATGAAACTTAGTTTGCGTATAACACACCTATGGCTTTGTTATAGTTAACATTCTGAAGGACAAATTGGAGTTACATTATAAACATAAGTTATAGACAATAATTAACCTGGAATAATAAGAAAGCATAGCCTTTAGGTGGGAAGTAGGATTTGCTTTCAGCTTTGTGTGGCCAATCAACAACTAGCGGTCCGAACCTTCTGAAGCTTGCTGTGATTTCATCTGTAACAAAGTACTTATGTTGTAATGTCAAGAGTAGAAAGAAATTTAAAATGATATGCAAACAAAATAAATTGATTATCCATATACACACATTATCAATAAAGCAGTAAAACCACGTTAGTTTTGCATCTTAAAATTTTGTGGCGGTTGAATTATGAATTACAAGTGTCTTTTTAATGGGACCTTACTTTGCAGGTGTATGATGGTATTATTCATTAGTAAAAATTATTGGAAATAAACAATACTTCTTTGATTTTATTTTAAATTGATGAGTTACTATTTTAGCCAACTCTTCTCACAATTCAGATCAATAATTAGTGATAACTTAAAAGTACTTTAAAAAAGGATTTGATATTTTACCTTCATCGATATCAGGGGGAAGACCACCTACAAAGACTTTTCGAGAATATCGTTCTCCTGATTCAGAGACCTGGGTGTGTGGGGGATTCCTTGAAGGGGAAGGTGTTTGGTGTACTTCTACAATTTGCCCACTTGGTTCCTCCATCAGTCCTGTCTGGTCATCAAGACCTGGAAAGTAAGGGCTCTTGGCTGAAAAAGAAAAGAATAATTATTAAGTTGTGTATAATTTCAGAGCATAATATATTTAATATAGTGGCATCAATTTTGTCAAGAGAATGTGTAAACAGAAAGAATATATTTTTGCATATATAAGTAATTCCACATTTTGTGCATAAGGGAAAAATTGTCTTTCTAAAGATTATCTGAGTAAATTGTATTAAAAAAAGAAAAAGGGAAAAGTATGAGAAGTAATGTGCCATTAGACTGACTTATGACCAGATTCCATAAAGTATATGGTAGAATAATCCTTTGAAGAAAACCTTTTTCGCTCAGAATTTTTACTATTACTGGCATTTATTCCTTTACGAAACCAAAGCCAACTGAAGGCTGGAGTTTTACTATTTTTTTCCACAATCCCAACAGGAAGGTAAAATACAAAAGAGAAACAAGAAACATTTGAATTAATTTAATCAGTTCATTAAAAAGTTAAGTTAGAACAATCATCATCTCATCTACAGTTGTATATAAAAGCATCCTACAAAAAATGATTTTGTGATGAATTTATGTATAAAATATGCAGATTAGAAACACAAATATTGTATCACTATAATATTATTTATTTATTTACATCCACTTTATGCTACTTTGCCTAATTGGGATATCACTATAATAGTAGTATTATAATACAATGATCATTTAAAAATCTTGAACAAATTTGGCCAACCTAAGTCAAAGTATTATTTCACGCAGACTTACATAGGACTTTCTGGATGCACTGGCGTTAAAGAAACCACTAATTAGCATCAAAAATAAGAAGGCAAGATTAGAGTTAGTGATAATACATCAGAGCTGGGCAGTTGAAGATTGGAGAAAATTGCTCTTTTCAGTGGAAATAAAATTAGTTTGTTTGAAAATGATGGGAGAAGATATGTTAGATGGTCAAAAGTCACTAAAAACAATTGTACAATAGATATCAAATACAATCTGTAAAACACGGTGGTGGTAGTATAATGATTTGGGCTTTTTTTTCTTGGAAAGGTGTTGGTCTGATTTAAAAAATTGAAGATAGACTCTTCTATGCCAGGAGAATAAATGATCTAAGATTCTTCAAGATGTTCGTCAGGAAGAAAAATATCTATATTTTAGAGTGGCAAGTCAATCTCCTGACTTAAATCGCATAGAGCATTTATGCCAAGAACTTAAATTAAATATATGGTTACAGAATTTCAGAAATAAGGCAGCTTGGTTTGGAAAAAATTCAAGAAGAGAGGAAGAATATTACTCCAGATATAATTATGAAACTTATTGTGTCAATGTCTCATTGGTGTGCCACTGTGTTATCTTCAAAAGGTATGTCTACCGAATATTGACAAAATGTTATATTTACAACCATTTCTGGATTTTTTTTCTTGAGTTACCATACATTTCTTTTTGCACTGTACTTTTGTAGGAGTGAAAAATGTTAAATACATTATAGATAAATGGTTGTTGTTGCATAAGAGTTTTAATTAAAATTCTATTAGTACAATAAAAGTACTTTTCAATAGTATATTTGAGTTTTAATCTGCACTTTTATGCAATAATTAATCATAAAATTATTTTCGGCAGGAAAGCTCTGCATAGAACTCTATATGCACAAATACATACTTTTGACTCCAACATTCGACTTTACAACAACTAATAAATGGTGAACAAAATAAGGACTTAAAAAAAGAATATTACATTTTTCGAAATTTAATAAATTAAAAATATAATCTATCAAGTAAATAATCCCTCCCAAATATCAGGATCAATGGTGAAATAAGTATCATCAAATAATTGTAAGCTAAACATCGAACGGGGAAAATAACACATAAATCTATTCCATTCAATTATATATTCAGAAAGAGGGAGGCAGATAAAAATCTAAAATCATATCCTTTATGAAAGAAGGTTAATCTCCATCATCCCAGAGCTATGTAGATTTTGCAATTGCCAGAATGGCAACCATTTATGATATCTGACAAATATTTATATTTTTCACAAAGCAAGAATCCTATATAAATAAGGACTGACATATATATTTGACATAAGATGTTAAGTATTATAATAGTTTAAAGTGAAATTTGCATAGGACCCATTTTAAATGGAGTTGGGTTACTTTTTTTTTATAGATTTATGATATATATTTAGAGTGTCCACCTTCAGATTGACAACCAATAGATGTTGAAATCAAGGAACATTGGGTATGGACAGTAATTAGTAGAATTGGTGATCACAGAGTCTGTACATCACTTAATTTCCAGAGTATGGAGTACTAGTAGAGTAAAATGAAATATTATGATGTAATAGACCAATGTAAAAACTCATGAAGGATTGGGAGTTCCCTGAGTGTGAAAACAGGAAAATATATATAACTCATATTATAGTTTTTGATCAAAATTGAATATTACAATAACAGTGTGGAAAATAAATTGATGAACAAGATTTGATTTATGATAACTTTTTCATTTGTCTTTTTTAATGCCATCCTATGCTTAAAACCCCATTCTGACTGATTAAATCCAACTGAGAACCTTAGTTTCATAAGGAACTTTCCAATTAGAGTTTGGTAAAGATAAAATAAACATTTTGACCACAAAAGCATCAATAGACAAAATACACAATGTTGTATTGTATGTACGCTGTAGATGAAAAATGTTCTCGAAAATTGGCTTGTGGGTGCATCATGAATAACTAATATCCTTTATATGACTTTATTAAAAAAATACATAAGGCTATTTGGACTAAATAAACTAGATGGTATCTTGGTTAAGACATAACAAATATTCAATACAAGCTCTGACATAGTTTTCAGAGCATTGAAGAACTGCTTGATGACACAGAAGAATCTATTACTTGGCAAATAATATTTCTATAATTGCACATAATGAACCCTACATGTAATAAACTAAACAACCTAATACAAATAACAGAACTTATAAAAACTAATGACTAATAATGTATTTAATCAGTACTTCCATTTGAGGGACTTGAATATGAAACCTATTGCATAGAATGTCAACTTCTCTCAACGTTTTACTCAATTATCAGTGACTTAGCTTCCTACCTGTTGGGTCAAATTTTCAGACTAAATATTTGTTCTTATGAAGAGTAAGCCCTTACTTCTATGAATATTAGAAAGAAAAAGAAGATGGTAACGAGACCATGTAGTGAATTCCTGTTGGCCTCTCCATGTGACTACCCAGCAATAAAAACACCAGCCAGAGCATAGGAAATCTCACTCAAGACCCAAATCGTTAAAGTGCCATCCCATTGCAAATGATAGTCTGCATAAGTTGACAATGATAGGTATTCGCAGTATTGGTATGCAAAATCAATATGCCTTTAGCCTTGTCCATTGACAAGGTTTTCAATAACTTACTAAAACCCTAATTTCTGGCCTTATTTTGAAAAGAAAGGCTCTTAGGAAACTATGCATATTTCCTCCAATGTTCTGTACGGAATTTCAAATTTAGAAATGTTAAGTAAATAATATAGAAACATCCCCATTTACCTTGCAGCACTTGATCTATTTATGTCATATCCTTCTTTCGTAAGAAATATGCAGAAAGAATATTATAAACTATAAATATTTTTACAATGATTAATTAATTATAAGAAAATAAATGGACTATTATTTCGTTTTAACAAAGGTGGGGTAGGTTTTACTCTGCTATGACACCTGAATTTACAACTCTGGTTAAACATATTCTTGAACTATTTAAAAATTATTATTTCTGAAGCATGCCATGTTATTAATGACCTGTCATGTGTTTGAACACACTATGTTCATTGAAACTTCAACATACAAACAAATTACAACTATCAGTAAATAATAATACAAAAATTGCAGTAATAATGAATCATGGAACTGTTGTCTGCTGAATGAATAGCGTGTTTTAAATTGTTAAATCAAGTAGTATAAAAAGGAGTATCATATATGGAGGTAACCCCCCCCCCCCACCCCATCTTGCCATAAATCCAAGGTTTTCCAAAATATGTGTCGTACACAGTCTCTGTGCATGTGTTTGTGTGTGGAAAAGGGTTTGACATAATAGCTAAAAGGTTAATACAGCACTTCACACATAAATAGCTCAAGTACAGTGTATGCATTTAGAATAATGTTTGTTGAAGTTGTTAATGAACAGTTCATGCTTCAATCATGTAAAATATTTTTGAGAAAATTCTTTATATTACATTATTTATCAAACATTACTAATAACACGAGTAAAATGCTAAATCATGTATATCTGCGCTAATTTGTTTCAGATCAAAAATGTTTATAAATAAATTTATCAACAAAGTAATGTAATCTAAAATTTGTTTTACCGATTTCAATCTAACTATAATACTATGTGGTTTAATCGTATTATTATTTTTTGAATCTTCAGTTAACCCTGTCTTCTACTCCAGCGATTTTCCCTTAAACAACTGGATTACTAAATATCTCATGCCCAGATGAAATTTCAAGTCCTGTTTACTATTGAGTTCTATTTAGTTATCCAAAAATAGTATTAAAACATTTTTAGACAAGTTCTGCCTTAAGGCATATAATTAGATTTATCTGACTTCAGCCATATAATTAGACCTCACATGATAGCTTGGGATTAGGAACTGTATGCTTATTTTTATTTATTTAATATAGATTCTGAGATAACTTTTTTTGAATAGGAAATACAATTATGAGTATATATAGAAAATGTATTTATGAGAGACTAATTTGTATATATGTGTACGTATTTAAGAGGAAGTGCACACGTGTGACTGAGCATGTTCGCATGCATTTTGTGTGTGTATCCAAATGTAAATCTACAAGCAATTAATGTAATTAACTCTAAGACTTGAAAATAACAGTATATTTACCATGGATTTGTGTGAGGCTCTGAATCTGGTTGGTATTGCAGTTGACATAGCCTGGAAAAAAGAAAAACAGAAATATGATAACAATATTATAACAAAAATAAAACAAAACAAAAAAAGATCATAGAATCAGAATTAGTAACATATAAGCCATGCGACAAAAAAGATACACAATTAAATTTTTATAAATAGGTAAAACATTGAAAGGGCAAACAATTATAATAAGATAAATCATGGGGTTAATTGTTTGATGCCTGCACAAATGTATTACGTTTGAATTAGAATTAATGATTGAACAGAGCAAAAAAATGTGAGTGAGTCAGCATATGTGTGTGTGTGTGTGTGTGTGTGTGTGTGCATGCACATGTGTGAATATATGTATGTATACACACAAGTGTTAAGGTTAATGCAAATGAAGCATATGAAAAATAACATCATTTTGTTCTAATACATTTGATAACTAGGGAATCCGTGGAACAGTGGGCTGGCAAAAGATACATAAATCTGGGTGTAGGGTAATAAACATAGAGAACAGGCAGAAAGAAAAAAACAACAACACTCTTCTTAAAGCAGTCACAAGTGCTCACCAATTAGAGAGATAGTTAAAAGGAAAAGGATGCACAACACAAAGATAGTTAGAGCCTTTATTTTTGTTATGCCTATGTCCAGTCCAGGCAACCAGTTATCTGGCTGGGAGCCCTGTGCCATGGTCAAAAATAGTGGTGTCATAGGCTCAGGTCTTACAAGGACTGTAGCTCTGGGAAAGTAAGTATGTAATGTTTGATGAGAAATAGCTTATTTACTGTTTGTTGGAAACTCCAACATTTAATGGGGAGACATTTTTTTTTTTTAATTTTCCCTTTATGAGTATGGTGGACGATTTTAACAGTTATGGTTCAATAAAACGAGTTATTTAGTTTTGGGTATTTTATTTCAGAACTGTGTTTTTCATTGTTACATATATATGTAACAAATCTTACTTATCCATTAGTTTACATTACATTTACTTAAAGATACATTTATATTCTACTCGATGAGCTCTAGAAAATGAAAGGACCCCTCTCCCTCTAAGAAAATATGTTTGAGAGGGAGGGCAGCATTTTTTAAAACCCATTTTGAAGTTATAATTTGCCATCATAGATAAAGCTAACATAAAAATATTATCTTATTCAGTTTCATAATCATAGACATTCATTATATGTCGAAATTTCAATGTTATAACACGTTCAGTTATCGAGAATTAATGAAAACCTGAGTCCATGTCTCTAACCCGTCTTAGTTACGATATATTGATCTATACCACAATGGATATTAAATCGTTTCATTGAACACTAAAAGATCATATTAGGTAATGACTGAAATCGGTCATGCGAGAGGGGGCAGTAGAGAAGGGAATAATTGAAAAGTCGAAATATCCCAGTTATTAAGAGTCATATCAAAACATGTTTTAGAACCAATCTTGTTAAAATATTGATGCTCTACAATTTTTGTTTATACATTTTTCTTTGATTTAAAAAATTAAGTGAGTTATGCGTAATTTTTGTTTCAGTCTTCAGTAAACCCCCATTCTTCTCACTGGATTTTTACTTAGGAATAGATAATATATGTTGGAAGAGATCTATAGTGGGTCATACCATAACTTTTTTTTTTTAAAAGCCTTTTCCAATCTACTCTGCATTTATTTCCTTTACAAAGTCAGGGCTTACTTACTACATACTACAAAAATCAATAAATTATGTTCTAGGATATTTTTCGATCCCATTTGCTTTAAGGCAAATGTTCTAAAAGATGGGAGTAAGGGTTTGAGGGGGCGAGGCTGTTGCTGTAACTATGTCTATCGATCAGGTTGAGTGGAGGAGGGAGGAAATGCAGGCACCGTCCTGCTCCACTGCCCTTCTCTATCGCAATGCGGCTCTTCTACTACTAACTACTCCTCTACCTTCTTCAACAATACATATCAAGTAGATTAACCTACCAGCAGAACCCTTAAGGAAATTCTCTTATCGAATCTTATCCTATTCACGACTTCAATTTTGAAAAATGTCATCAAATAGCCATTTTTTTATACGGAATTATACGTGAGAACGAAAAATTGCGCAGAAACTATCTTATTGCAAATTTAATTTCCTATAAATGGTGTCCTATACACCCCCCCCTATTTTGAATATTAACGAATATATTAGCATTTTAGCAGATTTCCCTTAAGGAAAATCAGCTATTGAGGTCGTACTCATGACGCGATTTTTGAAAATTTATTTCGATATTTGAATCCATCGATCATATCCAGGAGAAGACGAAAATGAGGTCGTTCAAAATTATATATATATATATATATATATATATATATATATATATATATATATATATATATATATGCTATTTTTGTATGATCGTTACCAAACTCGATATTTAAACGTTTTATGTAAAAAGACAGATCAAGTTCGTTAATGGCTGAAATCGAGGGGAGGTTTAGAGGGGGGATTTTCGAAAATTCGAAATATCTCCGTTACCATACGTCGGATCAAACATTGTATAGAACCAATCTTATTGTAAATAAAATTTACTATAAATATTGTTCTATACATTTCTTCTCTATCTTGAATATCAACCGAGATATTTGCATTTTTATTAAATTTGGGCCGTAACGGACGACTGAGTTTCCCGCCAAAAGCTAGTTCGGCCCTTTGCCGTAACTGTTCGGCTCTCGTATGAAGATTTCTCTATTGTATAACTTCACGTGGGAAATCTGCTTAGTTTACGCAGCCCCTGCGTGACGGACTTTTTTAGTTTCAGCCTCCAGTAAATCCCCTACTGCTACTCATGCCATATTAACAATAAGGTGTTATTTCATAAAATACTATTCGAAGCTTAAATACAAAATATTGTTTTCATTGAACTCTTACACTGAGACAAATGTTACAAATATTTGCGGTGTGAAGATCCGACCTATTGGGACGGAGATTTCGCACACCTCATTCATATGAAATAATCTTAAAGTAAAACCCAATGAACATTTTGTTTAATAATAATAAGTTGATAGGAGTATAAGGGAGTCTTGTGGTGGAGATGTTTTTTTAAAATATATAATTTTAATAACGTTCAAGCATAAATATGTTAATATGGTCTGTAGAATTAGAATTAAGGTAAACAGTTTACTTGTTGGTATACTCAACTTCTCCGTCTTAATCCAGTCGGTTTGTAGTCTTCGAACTTTAATTAACTTTATTTTAGAGGGTGGTATGTGTTTAGTTCTTTTGTGTACAGATCTCCGAGTGTTTTGGTCGTTATAATTGCTCATTTGTTTGATCGGTGGGTTCTTTTAGCAGATTTCCCCTAAGGGGCATCAGCTATTCAGGTGATTTTCGAAAAAGTTCTTCAAATTTTCCATTGATCGCAACCAGATGACGAAAATGAGGTCCGTTCAAAACTGTGTGTGTGTGTGTGTGTATATATATATATATATATATATATATATATATATATATATATATATATATATGTCTGTTAACGCTCTAGCGGTCGCAATTTTTGTCTGATCGTTACCAAACTCGATATTTAAACGTTTTATATAAAAATGAAGAACAAGTTCGTTAACGGAATATAAACGTAAAATCGGACTAATGGAAGGGGGGGGGTTAGAGGGGGTAGAATTTTGAAAATTCGAAATATCTCCGTTGTTATGCCTTGGATCGAAAAATTGTATAAAATCAGTCTTATTGCAAATGTGATGTTCTATAAATGTTGTTATACACATGATTTCTCTAAATTGAATATTAACCGAGATATTTCCATATTTTAGTTTTCGGGGCATTAGTGAACCCTCACTCGTACTCATGACATATTAACAAAAAGCTTTTATATTATGAAGCACTTTATTTGAAGCCTGAATAGCCAATATTTTTCTCGATTGAACTTTCATGTTTTGAGATAAATTCAAATACGTGATGCACGAGGGAAATCTGCTAAGTTAACGCAGCCCCTGCGTGACAGACTTTATTTATGCTTGCATGATTTGAAGAATTTATGGGTTTATATCTTATCACCGGCAAGTTAGGACATTGGTGCAATATTCTTATTGTATCATAGAACAGGTTATTTATAAATAATTGGTTTTGGATGGTTTGAGGCTTACTGCACTTGGTTTTCGATATACAGCTCCATACTGGACAAGCATATGTCAATCAGGTCTAATGCAGGCTTTGCATAGCATTAATCAACTGTCTGGGCTGAGCTCCGATTGGCGTTTAATGTCAGTGGAAATCTGGCAAATTGTTGCTTTCTTGGGCACATAGGGTCATGTAAGGGCTGCGTAAACTAAACAGATTTCCCTCCAGCAAGACCACGCCGATGACGAAATCGCAGATTCTATTCTCTATTTCTTCCTACATAATGAGTCTACGTAAAAAGGACTTGAAATTTAAGACGGACTCGAGATGTTTATTGATACAATTGCTTTAATTGAGCATGGTAAGAGTAAATTTGGAGGTTAACAAAAGTTTGAAAATTAAAAAAAAATACCCATAAATTGGTTAATATTTGAGTTAGAGAAAAACCATCTACATTTTCGAAAATCTCCCATCTAAACCCCCCCCCCCCCCTCCCACTGATCCGATTTCAGCCGTTAACGAACTTGATCTTCCTTTTTACATCAAACGATTAAATACCGAGTTTGGTGACGATTAAACAAAAATTGCGACCACTAGAGTGT
The DNA here is from genome assembly GCA_019009955.1 of Riptortus pedestris. Lineage (NCBI taxonomy): Eukaryota > Metazoa > Arthropoda > Insecta > Hemiptera > Alydidae > Riptortus > Riptortus pedestris. The sequence continues at coordinate 31,193,147 of CM032233.1, forward strand.
TAACAGACAAATATATATATATATATATATATATATATATATATATATAATTTCGAACGGATCTCATTTTCGTCATCTCCTGGGTAGGATCGATGGACATTTCGAAAATCGCGTCATGAGTACGACCTCAATAGCTGATTTCCCTTAAGGGAAATCTGCTAACAAGCGGCATATTTCATTTCCAACAAGAGCGCTCGCAGATACTTCGAATTTTTCATTTTGTCCCTTCTCTAAAGTGTCAGTAGTTCTTGTCCGATGGACATTATATTGTAGCTAGAAATAAGGCCGTTTGTGATTTTCTGGCTTATTGTTAACTTGAGATGTGTAAGAGGTTACTCAAGCCTCAAAGCTAAAAAAACTGCAAACATCTCGGTTTGTATTAGAATTAGAGAAACAATGCATAGAATAATAGTTGTTAAAAATAAAATCTACAATATGATTGTTTATAGAAAATCTTTCGATCAAATGATTATAACTGGAATATTTTGAAATTCATATTTTTCCTCTCTTGAACTCTCCCCATTAAAATTTATATGTAGTGTTTTTTTTGGTATTATTTAGATATTAGATTTTTTTATTTTTTAGTGCCACGCCCTTCAATGGTTAGAAGAAAAAAAAGAAAGGTTTGGTCGACGTTTTTTTTAAATTTCTATATACATTTTGTTAATCATTATTCTCAAGAAAATTTAAGTGAATGCCTGTATTCATTCCCTCCTACATCAGTGTGTTTGCATTCAACGCTTGAATAATTCGATTTTTAACAGATCCATTGAAGCTTTTCCTGCTATCCAATCTCATTGAAACAGTGAAAAATAGACTCCACTCTCAAAGCTTTTCCGACTTTGAGATCGTACGCTAAGAAAACTGTAAAAAATAAATATAAACTTCGAAATAACTGTCCTATAAAGTTTGGTCTTATATGTAAAAGCTAAAAGTCGAGAAAAACCTAAAATCTCAATAACTGGGTTTAATCTAGTCCTACTCCACATGTTTAATTTATGATTGGTCACTGGGTAAAAAGAGCCATATGCCATACGAGATATTGTGAGACTTTTTCGCAAGGTCCACATGCTTTTATGGCCTAAATACTGCTGTCAGGTTAACAAAAAAACGTCCGTCACGCAGGGGCTGCGTAAACTAAGCAGATTTCACACTTGAAGTTTTACAATAGAGAAATCTGCCTACTAATAACAGTAGTAGTAACGAATCTCTAAACCAATTCACGAGGGACGAACAGTTACGGAAACGGCAGAACAAGCTTTCGGCGGAAAGTCCCGAATATAGCCGACTTCTGCCGACCACACTCACAATACAAATGCAAATATCTCGGTTAATGTTCCAGATAGAGAATATACGTATAGAACAATATTTATAGTAAATTTAATTTGAAATAATATTGATTCTATACAATTTTTCGATTCGACACACAATAACAGAGATATTTCGAATTTTCAAAAATTCCCTCTAACCCCCCCCCCCTCCCACTGGTCCGATTTCAGCCATTAACGAACTTGATCTTTCTTTTTACATAAAACGATTAAATACCGAGTTTGGTAACGATCAAACAAAAATTACCACCGCTAGAGCGTTAACAGACAAATATATATATATATATATATATATATATATATATATATATATAAAATTTTGAACTGACCTCATTTTCGTCATCTCCTGGGTAGGATCGATGGACATTTGAAGAAATTTTTCGAAAATCGCGTTATGAGTACGACGAATTTTCGAATTCCCCTCACTCAACCCCCCTCCCCCTATTCCGATTTCAGCCATAAATGAATATGATCATTAGATTTGAATGAAACAGTTAAATATTGAGTATGGTATAGACCAAATAAACATTTTCGAGCCAAAAACTAAAATCTTAATTGATAACTTCATCGCACAAGGTAATTGCATGTGTCTCATCTAGTAAAGATTTGATGAAAACAAACTTGATATTTAAGATGGGGACAAGACTTCTCATAATGTATTCGCTTATTGTTATTGGAGGCATCGAATTTAAATATGCAAACTCAGTTAATATTCAAGACGTACAAAAATGGTATAAAAAAAATATTCCCAGAAAATTGAATTCAGAACAAGATAGGTCATGTACAAATTTTCGATTTCTAATAACGGAGATATTATGAATTTTAGGCTCCCCCCTTTAAAACCGGCCGCCCTCCCCCGATCCGATATCAAACCGAACTTGTCTATGGTATCACATGAAACGCTTAAATATCGAGTTTGGTAACAATCAAGCACAAATTGCGACCACTAGAGCGGTAACAGGGATATTATCTATATATATGTATAAATATATATATATATTGTTTGTTTATTTGTTTGCTTGTTGTTAAACCGAACTTAACAAAACTCCATATGTCAATTAGCATTCATTCTTCCATGATTATAAGCTATATTAAAATTTTGGGGGTTATAAGGGAGGCCTGAAATAAAAATTTGCAATATTTCGTTGTCTATTTGTTTTTCGTCAAACGTGCATATAACAAAAGTTGTTTACTTTGTTATTTAGAGTAGCTTTTGTTTTATACATTTTTTCGGGAAATACTCATCAATTGGATATGCTCATCAATTCTTTCCAATATGAACTACCAGTTACCTCACCTGGAAAAATTAATTCAAATCTATGTTAATATTTTGACCTTAATAATTCAAAGCTATGCATAATGCAAAGGAGACGGGAAATATGACAATATGGAGGACAGTGAAGTCTTACATAATTTTATTATTAAAAAATCCACAGCAACGACGGGTATAAACCCTAAACGCTGGGACGGGTAAATGTCAAAATATTGTGCAAAGTAAAGCCTTGCCAAAAAAATACCATCACCATTCAGCTACAAATGAATTCCCGGGCGAAGCCGGGTATCTGAGCTAGTATGTAATATAATTGTGAACTAAACTCATTTTCGTCATCACTTAGATAGGATAGATGAGCATTTGAAGAAAAGGTTTCGAAAATAGCGTCAAGAGTACAGCCTCAATACCTGCTTTAACTGCTAACAGGAAAACGCTGCTGTTGTAAAGATGAGCCGTCAGAAAAATATTTGGACCTATAAAAGAGCAACCAAGAACTTACAGGTTTCTAGAGTGAGCCTGACATAATGTTCACTATAAAGAATGTCATACTATGGTATTTGAGTCATTTGAAGGGAATGAAACCCGTCAGTCCGCCCTAGGAGATGTTACATGGCGTAACAGTAGGAAGTAGATAGATAATTCTAGTCGGGGTGTGGGGCCCGTAATTGGAGATGCCTAGCTGTGAACCGCCAGGAATGTTCGACTACTCTGAAAGAACAGTAGAGACACGCAAGTCTGCATTTCAAACTATGCTGAGGCCTTAGCGTTTTGTTTGAAGATTGAGACGAATAGCTTACGTGCTTAGAAGATCCTTATATTAAGTGCTGTCACTTGGCTTCGATATCCAAGCATTGCTTCTCGAATGTAAAAAAGTAAGCAGACTTCCCACGTGCCGTTATGACACACTGGTCGTCTCATCTCACCAGATATTTCTCTCGTAGTAAGAAGCCTATGTAACACAGAATTTACTCAGTTAATTATAGTAAAAATCATACGATTAAAAGTGTGGGTCAACTGAGTCTGACAAAATAAAAAGTCCGTCACGCAGGGGCTGCGTTAATTAAGCAGATTTCCCACGTGCGTAACGTTTTTGCATTTAAAACTCAAAAATTAAATGTAAACATAATAGAATATTGTTAATATGAGATTTTAATTAATTTTCAATAAGAATGGTTCTATACAATTTTTCGACCCGAGGCATAATAACCGAGATATTAAAAATTTTCGAAATTCTCCCCCTCTAACCTCCCCCCCCTCACCCCTGGTCCGATTTCAGCCGTTAGCGAACTTGATCTGTCTTTTTGTATAAAACGATTATAAACTGCTCAAAAATGAATAGGGATATTGGCTGTTTTGTGGTATGTATGGGGCCTAGCATATATTTTTTTTTATTATAAATATCATTAATATTTATTAGAAATTATTGTCTTTTTCCCCCATAAAAAAGAAATTTAATTAAGATCGATTTAATTAAAATTAATAGGATAAGAAAAAAATAACCAATATCCCTATTCATTTTTGAGCAGTATATATCAAGTTTGGTAAAGATAAAACAAAAATTGCGACCCCTTAAGGGAAATCAGCTATTGAGGTAGTACTCATGAGGCGATTTTCGAAATTTACCTTCTTATCCATTGATCCTACCCGTATTTGCATTTATCTCATGACGTAAAAGTTCAATGAGAACAATATTTATTATTTAGGCTTCCAATAAAGTGCTACATAGTAGAACAGCTTATTTTTGATATGACATGAGTAGGAGTGGGGGTTTTACAAAAGGCCCAAAACTAAAAAAATTATAAGAACGTTTTTTGTTATGTTCTTGTTTCATGAAGTAAACATTTTTTGGATTCATTCAAGAATACTTTTGCGTTATTTCGTTTTAATTTTATTCTTTTTTAAAGTTTTAGAATCCATTTATTTACCCGTAGAATGGTTTCAAAGATCATTTTTTTTGCTACAACTTATAGGTCGCAGCATTTTACTATAAAATGTACTGTTTCTGAAATAAAGAATTGTGCATTTTACGGCTAAAGTATGCGTCAAGGATGGGTTGATTTAGAAGGGAGAACAACTGAAAATTCGAAATATCCAGGTTAGTACTAGTCGGAAAATTGTACATTACCAATTGCATTTCAATGTAATTTACTAAAAATGTTATAAACACTTCTTTGGGATCTCGAACCGAGATATATACATTTTTTAGTAATCAGTGACGACAACTCCCAATTTTTGCGATTTTCACTTATTAACTCGAGCGATTTCGATACCTGTTGGCATAGGCTTCTAATTAGGAGAAAGAGAGAATAGAGAGGGAATTGAGATCATCAGGTCATCGTATGTCAGCTCTTGGGAAATCTGCTAAGTCTATGCAGCTCTTGCGTGACGGACTTATGAGAAGGGAGCTTATATAATAATATGGTAGTACTAGACCAATATCCCCCCCGGCTTTTAGTGAGAAAGTCATCAGGTGACCGAGAAGCTGACTATGCTGTAGAATTGTTAAGAGTGACAGAAGAACCTGCTCTGATATTACGGGGATCAAGTTTCAACAAGCTGAAGAGAATGTTCAGGGATTGCGAGAATTATCTGGAAAAAAAATGTTCTAGTTTGTTGGAGAGAAAGTTGTTCTAGGATGGAGAGGATCAATTGTAAAATAAAGTCAGTCACGCAGGGGATGCGTAAACTAAGCAGATTTCCCACGTGCTGGTATGCCACTCTGCTAATCCCATTTATCTAATTTTAAAATCCGGGGTAGAAGTGGGCCTTTACTGAAGACCGTAAAGAAGAAAGTACGAATAACTCAATTAATATTCGAGTTGCGAAAAAAATGAATAGCACGACAATTGTAGAAGATTAATGTTCTAACACAATTGGTTCTTCAACATTCTCGATACGACTCATAATAATGGAAATATTATGAATTGTCGAACCTTCTAAACAGTTCCTCCCTTCTATTCAAAATCAGTTTTCAGCTATTGACTAATATGACATTTAGTGTTGCATAAAACAACTAATTATGGAGCATGGCATAGATGAAATGAACATTTCCGAGTCTAGAACGCAAAATTTTAAATGATTACGTCATCATTATCGTCCTGAAAACAGTATTTGGTAATTAAGTCTCCAATAAGGTGGTTCATAATATAACAGCTTATTGTTAATATGACATGAGTAGGAGAGGGAGTTTACTGAAGGCCAAAAATTAAAAAGTCCGTCACGCAAGGGCTGAGTAAACTAAGCAGATTCCCACGTGAAGTTTTACAATAGAGAAATCTGCCTACTAATAACGGCAGTAGTAACGAATCTCTAAACCAATTCACGAGGGACGAACAGTTACGGAAACGGCCGAACGAGCTTTCGGCGGAAAGTCCCGAATATGGCCGACGTCTCACACACTACAAATTCACATATCTCGGTTAATATTCAAGATACAGAATAAATCTATAGAAAAATATTTATAGTAAATGTAATTTGCAATAAGATTGATTCAATTTAATTTTTCGATCCGACGCATAATAACGGAGATATTCCGAATTTTCAAAACTCCCCCTTATAAACTCCCCCTCCCACTAGTCCGATTTCAGCCTGTAACGAACTTGATCTTCCTTTTTACATAAAACGATTAAATTCAGAGTTTGGTTACGATTGGCGCTAAAGCGTTAACAAACAAGTATATATATATATATATATATATATCCAAACATATATATATATATATATATATATATATATATATATATCTATATATATATATCAAATTGTAACCTCTGTCTGTACATTGATTTTTTTTTCGCGAAATTTCGCGATAACTTTTTTTTCGTTTCACATGTCCATAGACAACCATACCTATAACTACTATAACTGCATTTTGTTTCTTTGGTTACCTGTTATGGTCTTTTTTTTTGTTTTGTTTGTATAGATGAAAGTTTTGTATGTTTGTTTATTTGTTTGTTTGTTTGTTTACCTATTTTCAACGCATACAACGGGGTGGGGGCACGGGGCTTGAAAATGAAAACTCGAATTTTAAATGAAAACTTGGTATGTATAATTACTACTAAGCCCAACTTAGAGCTTAGAGGCTATAATATAATATTCTCTCCAGCCTGTCATTCTCTCAGAAAAGAACGACCACTGGACAGGAGGGGTGGTGGGGGGATAATAAAATGGGATCGCCTCTTAAATATAAAAATAGCGATATTTTTCCGTTTCCTGATTGCTTTTTTTCCCAGGGGGGGGGGCAAATATGCAACATAAACCAAACATAAAGTATGGTTTAATTTTGTTATTTATGAGTAATAACCTTTGTTAATATGCACTTTTGGCCGTAAACGTGAAGTGTCAAAATGAGTTTAAAATAGGTCAACGGGGGCGGGGGGGGGGGGGGGGGGGGGGGGGGGGGGGGGGGGGGAGGCGGGGGATATCAACTAAAAGCGGGGGAGTCCACAATATTATTTGGCACTAAAGACACAACCCGGGGGGGGGGGGGGGGGGGGGGGGAATTAAACCAAACTCGGTAAGGTTGAATTAGGTATTCTAGACGCCTTTCATTATAATATGCCATACTATCATTTCTAGGGACGGGCAGGAGTGGGGGGGGGGGGGGGGGGGGGGGGGGGGGTTATAAAGGGATGGGGGGGGGGGGGGCCTGAAATTAAAAATTAGTGATATTTCGTTGTTCCTATTGGAAGGTTTACGGCAAAACCAGAAGAGTGCACCATAACAAAAGGTCTTGTTTATTTTGTTATTTCAGAGAAACTTTGGTTATATACAACTATCGTCGTATACCGAAGTATAAAGACGTATATACGCTAAAAATTATAGCGGGAGTCCCACAATTATATTTGGCACAAAAGACTCAACCGAACTAAATAAAGCACTCGGTATTTGAATTAGCACTAACGCCTTCCTTATAATAAGCCATACTAACATTTCTAGGGACGGGCAGGAGTGGGGGTTATAAGGGAGTGCCTGAAATTCAAATTAGTGATCATTTCGTTTCCTATTGAGTTATCGGCAATTACGCACATAACTAAAATTGTTTATTTTGTAATTTGGAGTAACTTTTGTTATATACACTTTCGTCGTATACCCTAATTATAAAAGATTTATAACTTAAGAACTACTAATTCAAATCTATGCAGAATGTACAAGTAAATGGGAAATATGACAATATGGAGGACAGTGAAGTCTTTCATAAAAAAATAATTGTAATATACACAAATCGCACTAACGACGGGTAATTACTCTAAACAATTTGACGGGTAAATGTCAAAACATTGTGCAAAGTAAATCCTTGCAAAAAAAATACTATCACCATTCGGCCTCAAATGAATTCCCGAGCGAAGCCGGGTATCTGTGCTAGTATATATATATATATATATATATATATATATATATATATATATATATATATATATATATATATATATACATATATATATATATATAAATATATATATATATATATATATATATATATATATATATATATATATATACATAATTTTTGAACGGACCTCATGTTCGTCGTCTCCTGGGTAGGATGGACATTTGAAGAAATTTTCTGAAACTCGCGTCATGAGTTCGACCTCAATAGCTGATTTCCCTTAAGGGAAATTTGCTAAAAGTGCAAATATCTTCGTTAATATATGTGATAGAGAGACTATAAAACAACATTTGTAGAAAATTATTTTGTCGTAAGATTAATTCTATACAATTTTTTGATGGTGTATAATAACATAGTTATTTCGAATTTTCTAAACCCCCCCCCCTCTAAGTCATTAATAAACTTAATTTTTAGTTTTACATAAAAAGCTTATATATCGAGTTTTGTATATATATATAATTTTGAACGGACCTCTTTGCGTTATCTCCTAGGTAGGATCGATGGACCTTTGTGAAAATTTTTGGAACAATTGTGTTATGAGTATAACCTGCTGATATCACTTCAGGGAAAATACTGTCACGCAGGAGTTGCGTAAACTCAGCAAATTTCTCACGCATTGGATTGTCATGACTTGAAATGTTTAGTGATTGAGTTACTTAAACTGAAAATCGGATGAGTAGAAGTGGGGGTTTATAAGAGGCTGTAACCAAAAAAAATACAGATAACTCCTTTAGTATGTGAGTCGGAGAAAACATGTATACAACATTCTCTTCTTTGGTTTTCCACGAAACGGTTAAATATCACGTGTGGCTATGATTAAATAAAAAAAAAGTCCGTCACGTAGGATTTGCATGAACTAAGGAGATTTCCCACGTGCTGGTATGACACATTATACTGATCGCATCTATTTATTGCCTATGTCTGAATAAAAAAGTCCGTCACGCAGGGGCTGCGTAAACTAAGCAGATTTCCCACGTGAAGTTTTACAATAGAGAAATCTGCCTAATAACAACTGCAGTCGTAAGAAACCTCTAAACCTAAAACATTATTTAGGGCGTAATAACCCAGTAGTTTCTAGCCCCAAAACACAGTTAACCTAACCTCTAAACCTATTCACGAGGGACGAATAGTTATGGAAACGGCCGCCAGAGCTCTCGGCGGAAATTCCGGACATAGCCTACTGGTGACCACACGCAAAATACAAATGCAAATATCTTGGTTAATATTCAAGATACAGAATAAATGTATAGAACAATATTTATAGTAAATTTAATTTTCAATAAGATGTATTCTATACAATTTTTCGATCCGACACATAATAACGGAGATATATTGAATTTTCAAAAATCCCCCCTCTAAACCCCCCCCCCCTCCCCCCTCCCACTGGACCGATTTCAGTCATTAACGAACTTGATCTTCCTTTTTACATAAAACGATTAAATTCCGAGTTTGGTATATCGTACAAAAATTGCGACCGCTAGAGCGTTAACAGACAAATATATATATATATATATATATATAATTTTGAACGGACCTCATTTTCGTCATTTCCTGGGTAGGATCGATGGACATTTGAAGATATTTTTCGAAACTCGCATCATGAGTACGACTTCAATACCTGATTTCCCTTAAGGTAAATCTGCTAAAATCCAATGAAAAGAAGTGGAAGTTTACTGAAGCCTGAAACAAGAAAACGCGAATAACACACTTAATACTTGAGTTATGAAATAATGCATAGAACAACAATTGTAGATCTTGAATAGCTTAACAAGATTGATTCTATAACATTTTACGATCCCACGCATAATAACGAACATATTTTGAATTTTAATATTTCGAGTCCTCCCCCCCCCCCTCTATACCCCCAGTATTCCATATTCTAATATGTGTCATACCAGCACGTGGGAAATCTGCTTAAATCATGGGAACCCTACATGACGGACGTTTTTATTTAATCAACGCTACACTTGATATTTAACCGTTTCCAGGAAAGTCAAAGATTATACAAGGTAATGGCTGAAATTGGGCTTGGAGGAGGGTGTCTAAGAGGAGGGATTAATTGAAAATCCGAAATATCTCGGTTACTATGTGTCTGATCAAAAACTTTTATATAATCAGGTTTTGGAATTTTCATTTTTTACAACAATTGTAATTGTAAATCGACAATAGACGAGACGAAATTGTACTGACATGAATAGGTTACTTGCATACACTCATACCTCATGACTAGGACAGAAAGACCCCTATGCAGAACATGCCATGAATCATTAACGATCAACACATACTGACTAACTGCAGGAACATTGAATACTTAGAAACTCCACATAACATGTACGAACTTCTTACAGACAAGAGCCCACACATCGACAATAAACTAAATCACCTTAAAAAATTGAATTTGTTTCACAAAGCTCTCTCCTTTTCGATTTTGACTTAGTGAGAGTTTATGTGTGTGTATATTACTAGTGGAATTTTACTTGTTATTCTAATTAAATTTCAATTTTATTTTAATTATTGGGTATGGGAATAAGTTTTAATTGTTTTTCCATACACAGTACTGATGGCATCACATACATTTCATCTAACCTTTCGATACATGAATTTAAAAGGTGGTGTGTATGTATGCTGCTAAACACAGTTTCAGACTTTCGTTTGGAGTCAAACAGCAGCCATTCATATCACATCGAAATACAACGTTCGCGGGAAGTTCTCCTCTACAATCCTTCGAAGAAAAAACTAATTATCTGCAAGTTGTCTCTGATGAAGCGTGGTTGCTATAAACATTGCCAAGCAAATGGCCCATTTCTGCAGCACTTTTCTTCGAAGGATTCTAGAGGAGAACTTCCCGTGAACGCTGTATTTCGATGTGATATGAATAGCTACTGTTTGACTCCAAACAAAAGTCTGAAACTGTGTTTAGCAGCATACATACACACCACCTTTTAAATTCATGTATCGAAAGGTTAGATGAAATGTATGTGATGCCATCAATACTGTGTATGGAAAAACAATTAAAACTTATTCCCATACCCAATATGAATTAAGATTGAGACTGAAAAATGTAGAGATTCAGATGGGAAGGGGATCCGAAAGTTCAATATATCTCCGTAATTATGAGTCGAATCGAAAAATTTTATCACCAATCCTGTGAAACTATTGAGGTCTACAATTGTTGTACTATACATTTTTTCGAAAATCCAAAATATTTCCTCGACGTTGGGTCGAAATATTGCACAGAACCAATCTTATAGCAAATTGTTTCGTCTGTAAATGTTTTTTATTTACGTCGTTTCTGTATATTGGATAATAAGCGAGATATTTACATTTTTAGCAGATTTCCCTTAAGAGAAATCAGCTATTGAGGTTGTACTCATGACGGAATTTTCGAAATTTTTCTTCAAATGTCCATCGATCCTACCTAGTAGATGACGAAAATGAAGTCCGTTCAAAACTGTATATATATATATATATATATATATATATATATATATATATATATATATATATATATAGATCTATCTATCTATATATTTGTCTGTTACCGCTCTAGCGGTCGCAATTTTTGTTTGATCGGTACCAAACTCGATATTTAGTCGTTTTATGTAAAAAGAAAGATCAAGTTCGTTAACGGCTGAAATCAGACCACGGGGAGGGGGGGTTTAGAGGGGAGGATTTTTGAAAATTCGAAATATCTCCGTTACTATACGTCGGATCGAAAAATTATACAGATTCAATCTTATTGTAAATTAAATTTACTATAAATATTGTTATATACATTTATTCTCTATCTTGAATATTAACCGAGATTTACATTTTTATGAAGTCTGAGGTCGGGTATAGTTCGGATTAGGTCGGCCATTTCCGCCAGTACTCGTCTCAGGTGGAAGCTTCTTCTAACCTTACCTAACCTTCGTTACTTTGTGAGATTTATGCAAATACGTTCTGTTCATCCGCCCCTCCCCCTTCTTTAGTACTAAAATTTGAGTTATTAAAATATAAATTATTCTTACAATTCAGAAGCCGTTTCAGTTGGGAATTTATTTTAATTAACTGAAAGATTTCTCATTACCGTTTGTATTTAATCACGGTGGTATTGTGTTACCAGTATGCAGATTTCTCTATTGTAAAACCACATGGGAAATCTGCTTAGTTTACGCAGCAAGTCCGCTGTGACGGACTTTTTTAGTTTTCAGCCTATAGTAAACACCCACTCATGTGGTATTATGAATTATGTTGTTTTATCATGAACCACTTTATTCGCAGCTTAAATAACAAATATTATTTGCATTGATTTCACTGTGTCTGATACATACGAATACATAGTATGATGACGTCATCAATTAAGATTTAGAGGTCTTGACTCGAAAATGTTTATTTGATCTATACCGCAATCAATACTAAACAATTTCATTCAATAATAATGATCATGCTTATTAGAAGAACATGTTAAACTTAAATGAAATGAGGGACTACTGAGATATCGAAATGACTGGCTGCAGTAGTTAATATTTTACTGTCTCAGAAACATAATAAGGCTTGAAATGTCTCGTGAAAAAATAATCAAACAGGTATTAAAACCTATTACACAGGAAGAATTTTTGGAACTCAAAGAATTATTGGTTTTTCAATAATGACAAAAAACCGTTCGACGAAAATAATTGTTTCTTATTTTGATGTTTTCAGAAAGTGGTTGTGTACTTCTAATTCTATCTAATTTACATGTATCTCTCATAATAAAGGTCTCTTGAAAACGTATGCTTAGAATAAAGTGGTTCATGATATAACTGCGATATTACAATTAAATTCGTAATAAGATAGGCTCTGTACAAGTCATCTACTAGGTAGGATCGATGGACATTTGAGGAAATATTTCGGAAATCGCGTTATGAGTATGACTTGATTGGCTGATTTCTTTTAAGGGAAATCTGCTAAAAGGCCAAGAATGCTTTTGATAAAACAGTTCTAGATTCAAAAGTCCATCACGCAGGGGCTGCTTAAACTAAGCAGATTTCCCACTTGCGTCCCGTATTTGCATTTATCTCATGACGTAAATTTCAATGAGAACAATATTTGTTGTTTATGCTTCAAATGAAGTGCTAATATAGAACAGCTTATTGTTGGTATGACATGAGTAGGAGTGGGTGTTTACTGAGGGCCTTAAAAAAAACCAAATATCTCGGTTAATATTAAGGATAATGAAAACATGTACATAACAACATTTATAGATCTTGTAATTTACAATAAGTTTGGTTCTATACAAATTTTAGATCCGACGTACAGTAACGGAGATATTTCGAATTTTCGATAAACCTCCCCTCTAACCCCCCCCCCCCTCCCACTGTTAACGAACTTGATCTTTATTTTTACATAAAACGTTTAAATATGGAGTTTGGTAACGATCAAACACAAATTGCGCCCGCTAGAGCGTTAAAAGACAAATATATATATATATATATATATATATATATATATATATATATATATATATATATATAATTTTGAACGGACCTCATTTTCGTCATCTCCTGGGTAGGATCGATGGACATTTGAAGACATTTTTAGAAAATCGCGCAATGAGTACGACCTCAATAGCTGATTTCCCTTAAGGGAATCTGCTAAAATGAACAATGTACAAGGATGTTGGAGAGAGGGCTGTGTCGGGGAGCGAACTGATCAGCTGTAAAAAGGCCCAGCAGGTTGGAGGGGAGCCTGGCATAGGGGCGATCAGCTGCTAAAGGCGGCCTTCACTGATAAGGAGCCACGTGCTCTAGCCGTTATCAATCACTAACAGCTGAGCCCGACCCCCACCCTTCCCATGGAGCGAGTCTTCTCCCACCACTCTACACTTAGTCGATATCACATGCTCAGTCCCTAACAGCACACCTTCCGCTCCAGGCATGCGCAACCTTCACTGGATCGAGATTCCAGCCAAGTAGAAAAGCACCCTTTGCCTGATTTTAGAACCCCATAACATTTCCTATTAAAACAAATATTACATCCACGTTAAACTTTACGTCTGTCTTTTAAGAGTAGAATGCTTTTATTTAGCAGATTTCCCTTAAGGGAAATCAGTTATTGAGGTCGTACTCATGACGCGATTTTCGAAATTTTTCTTCAAATGTCCATCGATCCTACCTAGAAGATGACGAAAATGAGGTCCGTTCAAAACTGTCTATTTGTCTGTTACCAATCTAGCGGTCGCAATTATTGTTTAATCGTTACCAAACTCGATATTTAGTCGTTGTAAAAAGAAAGATCATGTTAACTGCTGAAATCGGACCAGGGGGAGGGGGGGGTTTAGAGGGAGAATTTTGAAAATTCGAAATATTTCCGTTGCTATATGTCGGATCGAAAAAATGTATAGAATCAATCTTTTAGAAAATTAAATGTAAATTAAATGTATTCTCTATCTTGAATATTAACCAAGATATTTGCATTTTTCCGTTTTAAGCCTTCAGAAAACCCCCACTTCTACTCGTCTTACATAATAATAATACTCGGTTATGTAATAAGCCACATCATTCAAACCTTAGATTCCAAATATTGTTTTCAAGAAACATTTATTATACGGATCTGGTGACCCCCCCCCTTTTTAAGTTTTTGGACTACTTAAATTTGATTGATTGAGATAAAAATTATTCTGATTCATTATAAATTACAGTACTAGATATAGTAAATAGTTTCCAATCAAATTAATACGTTATATTCAGATATATCACAGATACTGCTTTTTTTCGATAAGATGTTGGCAGAACTGTTTGTTTACTTTTCAGATGCTTTCCGTCGGGAGGTTTATATTATCGTTTGTATTTATTCACTTAATATTCACGGTGGTGTTGTGTTTCTGGTATGTAGAATAATCTGTTAAACGCAGCTCCTGCGTGACGGACTTTTTTAGCTATTAGATTTATTTTGGTAGGCCGAAAATCCATCTGGTAACTTAAACGGAAATATGCATCAAGAAAATTATGGTCATACGATCACAAGATATGAACATGAATATGGGTAAATTAGGAGAATATTTTTTTTAAATTATTTTCATAATGATAATCCAACCATAAATTATTATGGTAATTCAAATAAAGGGTTAGAACCGCCAGTATACCCTTAAATGATACTGTTGTCATACCTGGAGACCGTCGTCACTGGCTGATGATCGAGTGCAGCTGGCAAGCACTTTCGATGCCATGGCACCACCGTCAAGCCCGTAAAAAGTTGTACTACTACTTGTTTGTGAGTACAACTTTTGACGGGGTTGAAGATGGTGCCATCGCATCGAATGCCTAATGCCAGCTGTACTCGACCATCAGCTAGTGACGACGGTCTCCTCCGACAGCTATGAACACAATAAATTATTATTTTTGTAGTAAGCAGTAAGAACGTCCTGACTTTGTAAAGTAAATAATACTACAGTAGATCGCAAAAGTTAGTAAAAAAATGCAAAATCGTATCCAATTTCTTCTGCTCATTTTGTATTAACAATAAGCCAGTAAATCGTTAAACGTCTTATTTAGATTTAAAAGCCACGTATTGTTTTAATCGGACATTTCATAAGTTAGATAAATGGATGATATGAACTAATGAATAAACATTCTATAACACTGTATAACTGTTTTATTACTTCCTAATACGAAGTACTGGAAGCATTGCAATCACGAAAAGTTTCTGTTTCCTGATTTAAACGGCTCACTCTAACTCCATTTTGACTAGTTTCGGCGAGAATTTTGTACATATGAACGTATGTTGCATTACAAAAATGATTAGTGCTAGGATGTTGAAATTTTATGTTTAGGACTGTTGAATCAGTTCTACTTGATCAAAATCGATTCAGGAAAAGGAGGGAGGGTTTAAAAGGGAATTGAAAATAAAAAAATAATGCAAAGTTCACCGTACTTATTAGATAATATACAAATTGTATAGAACAATTTTTATTTATCATAGAAAGATCTTTAAATCATTTTGTATGATATTTGTTTCATTGGAAAGGGGATAATGTTTATAACTTTCAAATGAAATCATGTTAACTGTAGATTGTCAAAAAATGTGTTTATTTAATTTAATTGAAGTAAAAGGAAACCATATGGTGCCATCAGGTTTTTTTTTATAATAAATTTACAATTTTATTGAACATAATTGTTTTCATATGAAGGCATTAGTCAAAAAGCCACTTAAAACAATAAGTAAAATTTAAGCTTGAAATAAGCTTTTTTTAATGTGAGATAAGGAGGAGTGAAGGTAACTAATGGCTCAAAACTAAAATAAACAAATATGTTGGTCAATATCAGAGTTGCGGAAATATTTTATAGAACAACAATTATAGGAAATCGGGTTCGCAAAAATATTGCTTAATCAATATCTTCGAATCTTACTCCTAATAACAGAGATATTACGAATTTTTGTTTTCCTTCTTTGAACCCCCCTCCTCCTTTCCTACTTGTCCTGTTTAAGCCCTTAACGAACTTGACTTTTAATTTTGCATGCAATACTTAAATGTCAAGTTTGGTAATGATCAATCATAAATTAAGACTAATTGAGCGGGCACACTCACACGCCAGGGCACACATTGGCGCCGGCGACCATACGAGTTAAAGTGCTACCCGCAGTAATAAAAAGGTAAAAATAGGTGCAGGTTCCATACCAGTCAATCAATAAATTCACGAATTCGCTAGTGCCCCGGCGCTTGTGGATGCAAATCCCGCAATGAAGTTTAACAAGTATATATGGTTGACACCGCCGTGGTGACTTCGACTCCCTTAGATCTCGTAAGCTGACCGCGTGTGAGCTGACTCCCTGGGTTCATATACATATATTTAGGGCGGCCATGTTGTTTGAATAACACTACTTCACTAACGTAGGATAATAGGATAAACCTGGTATGATGGCCCACAACAACTCAGCAGTTAATGCAGTAAGCCCTAACACTCTTGGTAGCGTACATTGGGCGACAACCGGGGGCGTTTCGCGAGTTAGGGTTACAAAGCTGAGTTGGGGTTGTTGGTTTAAGCTACACCCTGGTACTTAATTTAGCTATATTAAATATGTCTTGCAAGAAACGATAAGTAAATAGTTTTAGTAGATTTCCCCTAGGCGAAATCAGCCCAGTGAGGTTGTACTTATGACAAACCATTATTTTGTAAAATTTCTCCAAATGTCCATCGATCCTACCTAGGAGGCGCCGAAAATGAGGTCCTTCCAAAACCTGGGTGTGTGTGTCTGTTAAGGCTCTAGTAGTCGCAATCAGGGCCGGCTCAAGGCAAAATACTGACCCGGGAAAACAACCGTTTTGTCGCCCCTCCCCTAAAAAAGGGGGTCCGGGGGCCCTCACCCGGAAATTTGTTCAAAATAGGATTTAGAATACTGAGTTTTGAGGCATCTTAAGTGGCAGTTATCAATCAAAATATTATCATATTTTCAAGTGAAAAGATAAGATGACTGAAAAAGTATGTAGGCCATCACCTTTTTGCATACATTATAGTAGGCTATACGTTTTTCGTTGAAAAGGGGTTTAACAAATGAAGATTTTAGTCCAAGTAGTTTTACATATACGTATATTTTACAAACACAAGCTTAATACTATCTATTAAACTTAAAATAAAACTTTTCGAGCTTTTTTTTCTGCAAAGTCTTTAATGAAAGTGTTAACGTCAATTTTTTGCAACAGGTCATATTCAATTGACATGAGAGTGAGTCCTATTAGTCGTTCTTGGGACATGCTGGACTCAAGTAGTTTTTAATTAGCTTCAGTTTTGAGAAACCTTTCTCCAGAAGCTACACTCTCTGGTAGAGTTAGAACTATTCTAAGTGCAATACACAGGTTAGGGAAGTTCTCACATAACCTGTTCTTAGTGAGGTACTTCAAAACGTCCATTGGCCTGTTGCCACAGTTGTCTGGTAGTAAGGTTTGAACTACCAAAATTTCTTGGTACATTTGATGTCCCTTGATATCTCGGTGGTCCCCGTCTGTTAAAGCCGATTGCAGGTTGGGCGTTTGGTCGCCCCCCCCTGGCTGCGTCGCCCCGGGCTGTCGCCCGGGTTGCCCGGCCCTTAAGCCGGCGGGGGTCGCAATGTTAGTTTCATCGTTACCAAACTCGATATTTAAATGTTTGATGTAAAGCTAAACATCAAGTTAGTTAATGGCTGAAATGTGAGCGGGGGCCCCCGAGGGGAAAATTCGAATATTCCAATTATGTCTGTTATTATACTTTGGATCGAAAAATTACATAAGACTAATCTTATTGTAAACCTGATTGTCTATACACGTTTTTATATCTATTGTTTGCTTTATCTAGAATATTAACGGAGATATATGCATTTATTAATCTTGAGCATTGGACGTTAACAGTTGGCCTATATATCATGGTCAACCTTATTCCAAGCATAAATAGCAAACATTGTTTTACCTTTACTATTTGAAACTTTGGAAAATACGCTTTTTGATGACTTTATAAATTAAGATAGTATGTTCATGACTGAAAAATGTTGGGATTTAGATTGGCGGGGGGGGGGGAATTCGAAAATTCAAAATATCTCCGTATTTGTGAGTCGAATTGAAATTGCCAATCTTGTGAAGCAATTGATGGTCTACAATTGTTCCACTATACATTTTTTTGAAAATCCAAAATATTTCCCCTATTATACGCTGGGTCGAAATATTGTACAGAACCAACCTGATTGCAAACGTTTTTGTCTATAAATGTTTTTATTTACGTAGTTTCTGTATATTGGATAATAACCGAGATATTTACATTTTTTAGTTTTGAGCCTACAGTAAACACCCACTCATGTGATATTATGAATAAGTTGTTTTATCATGAACCACTTTATTCGCAGCTTAAATAATAAATTTTATTTTCATTGAACTTTCACTGCGTGTGATACATGCGAATACATAGTATAACTACGATAACGAAGTTGTTGAGTTCTAAGAAGTAAGGTCCAATTATGCACTTCGTGGACATTGTGACCCAAACTGTACCTTTGGGGCTATGCAAAGGGCGTTGATGTAGCAAGGTTGGATTGCTCTCTGCCCAGAATCAGTAATTTTGGCGATGCACATAACCGTTCACGTGGAAATGGGTCTCGTCGCTAAAGAAAATGCTGTCAAAATCATTAAATCTCTCTAACATTATGTTTACATAATTTTAACCTCAGAACATAATCATTTTCAAACTCAATTAGCGCCAACTAAAAATGTAAGAACAGGGCTTGTTAGCGTTGCCCCTCCCCCACCCCCACTCACGTCACGTTCACTTGTAAAATATTTGGACCGTTCTGAGGTTATATATATATATATATATATATATATATATATATATGTGTGTGTGTGTGTGTGTGTGTGTGTGTGTTTATTTGATAAAACTTATAAAACAAAATTTACTTGAAGTAAGAAAATAATCAACTTCTGTTGTGTACACGATTGCCGGAAATCCAATAAGAAACAGAATATCGCGATTTTTCGTTTCAGATCTTCCTAATAACCCCCACTCTTGTTCATCTCTGAGAATATTAATATGGCCCAAAGTGTAAGTTCGGTTAGTTGTAATAAACGTACTAAGTTTCATAAAATTTGGTGCTGTAGTTTCGGCGTGAAAATGTAACAAACAGACAGACACCAAAGCCACAAATTGCAGATATGTGTCAATGGCTAGTGAAACGAAAATGTTTCGTGAAATTTTGGGATAAAAATAAATATACAGACAGAGGCTACATTTTCATATACATTCATATATACAAATATATATATATATATATATATATATATATATATATATACATACAAGTGGGTGTATATATTGATAGTATGGATTAAAATAACCTTGTCAAGAACTAAATTCTTTGACGGTTGTAAGTTCTTTACAGCACTTTTTCCCTATTAAAATATAATGCACCGTTGGTAGTTTGTATTTGAATATCGAATATAATAACACCTGAGCGTTTTCTATTAACTATATAGCCAGTTTTATTTAAAAGAAGCATTACGTAATGGAGTCACGCTGAAATAACTCAGTTTAGCGTTTTTTTTTATTGAATATGTCCTGACTAAGAGATTGCTTAATGTTAAATGGATTATGTTAGTTTGAACAGATTGCAGCTGGAATTACGATGGTATAGAGATGAGAGCCCCAACTGTAGACGAGAATTCTGTTCAGATTAACCTCAATTGGCGCAATGAGTTTAGGAAGGGGATAATTAGCAGGATATTGTGTAAATGTAGGGAATTAACAGTGCTTAAGTTCCTACCTCCGCCATTTTACAACTTACATTTCCATAGTCCTTATTGAATAAACATGACAATTAGCAGATGCCGGCAGACGAAACTTGCCGAGGCTCGAAATAGAAAGAGGTCATGCTTTCCTTGAATTTTTAAGAAGGTCTAATCACAATAGCTAAGTCTTTAGTGTGTTCTATCCCTCATTTCCATTTACCATCTCCATAAACGAAGGACATCTGCTGTTGATAACTCTAAATATTTTCCGTCGGTTTACGTCACACGAAAATTGGTTTCCAGCAATATTATTGCTTTCTCACACTACCAAACATAATCAGATTGTATGCATATGTATAATCATAATGTATAACATATGCGGGCAACCACCGGCCCGCGGTAGGGTTGGATCCGGCTCGCGAGACATTTTGTAAAACCCAATCAAACAAAAATATTACACTATTTACTCCAAATGAGGAAGATGAGGAGTGATTTGTGCGTTTGGCAGTACTTATAAATGCGAACAGTTCTTTTCATTGATGAAAGTTAATGAAACAAAACAACGTACAAGGCTAACTCACGATAATTTGGAAAATTCTTTTCGTCTTTGTATCAGTGGAATTAATCCAAACATCAATGGATTAGTTTCTCAAATTCAAGCTCAAATCTCTCAGTGTTTCGGTGAAACTATTTAACTTTCCTTGTTTGTAATAATTCCAATTTTTACGATTTAATTATAATGTTGTACCATTTTTTTTCATTTCATTTTGTTACTTTAATAAATTGTATTATAATTACATTGTCGTACAATTTTATGTCTGATATCTATCGTTAAAAATTATGAACACTACTTTAAAATGCACTACTTTTAAAATCGGCCTCAAACATATTTGCACACTAAAGTTTGACCCACAAGATGTTAAAGGTTGCCCTTACCTGTTGTATAATATCATAGAAAAGTAATTTGGTTTTAACACAAACACATTTTTGATAGATATATTATTCCTCCGAACGTTTACTTTACTGTCCATCTCTAAACTGGCTAGTTGAGCCTCTAATTAATTTCCAGGTTGCTTAGTAAACTAAGCTGATTTTTCACTTGCAGGAATATTACACACTGACGACCTCATATTACCCTCTATTTCCCCCGCAGTAAGACGACAAGAATTAAAATGTAAGTTGAACACGAGATATTTAGTGACTGACGCACTTAAAATGAAAATCGGATAAATAGAAGTGAGAGTTTACTAAAGGCTGAAATAAAATAAATACAAATGACTAGGTTAATAAAAAATAAAATCGTCGTCGGTCTCGTTTTAGAGAAAATAATAGTCAAATTAAATTTTCAAGAAGATTGGACATATTAAATTTTCAGTTCAAATCATAGCAACGGGGATATTTTGAATTTTTCTCTTCTAAATCTGTCCTCTTCCCAGGCCGATTTCAGCCATTACCTAATAAATCTTTAGTTTTGCATTAAAGTGTTAAATGTCATGTATGGTGTTGGCGAAATAAAAATAACGCAGTTTACAATGTAAAATATTAAATGACTTGATACATATTTGCACATATCTCACACAGTGAATGTTTAACGAAAGCAATATTTACTTAAGCTTGGTGTAAAAGGTTTTACGATATATCATTTTATTGTTAATATGAAGACTAGGAGTATGGGTTTACTGAGGACTAAAAACTAATAAAAAATAATGCAAATATTCGAGTGGATTAAGAATGTATAAATAACATTTTTAGAAAATTAAGTTTACCGCACCAATGGTTCTATACAGTTTTAGCAGATTTCCCTTGAGGGAAATCAGCTATTGAGGTCGTACTCATGACGCAAGTTTCGAAACATTTCCTCAAATGTCCATCGATCCTACCCAGGAGATGACGAAAATGAGGTCCGTTCAAAATTATATATATATATATATATATATATATATATAGATTTGTCTGTTAACGCTCTAGCGGTCGCAATTTTTGTTCGATCGTTACCAAACCCGGAATTTAATCGTTTTATGTAAAAAGGAAGATCAAGTTCGTTAACCTCTGAAATCGGACTAGTGAGAGGGGGGGGTTTAGAGGGGGGATTTTTGAAAATTCACAATATCTCCGTTATTATGCGTCGGATCGAAAAATTGTATAGAATCAATCTTATTGCAAATTAAATTTACTATAAATATTTCTAAACATATATTCTCTATCTTGAATATTAACCGAGATATTTGCATTTGTAGTCGGTGTGTCATCGGCAGTAGTCGGCTATGTTCGGGAATTCCTGCCGACAGCTCTGGCGGCCGTTTCCATAACTATTCGTCCCTTTTGAATAGGTTTAGAGATACCTTACTACTACAGGTGTTATTGGGCAGATTTATCTACTGGAAAACGTCACGTGGGAAATCTGCTTAGTTTACGGAGCCCCTGCGTGAGGGAATTTTTTTAGATCCGACTATGATTGAAAATTTTCGATTTCCCTACCTCCTATGAACCTCCCTTCAAGTTCAATATTTTTTGAGTCCTTTTTATGTGTTTATATGGTCATTGGTTTTTAAAATAAATTTATTGATTCATTAGTGTAATTGTTTATCGTTTTAGTGTCGATTTTTCTTCAATGATGATAGGAAGAAGAACTAAAGTACATTGGAGGTAAAGAAAGCATTAATGTAGATGTACTGGCCCTTTTTACTTCCCTGTTTATTCATACAAAGAAAGTATTGGAATCGCGAAAATTTTCGAGTTTAAGATACCATCGGAATTATCCATTCCCATAAGGTTGAAATATGCGTATTGAGGTCGTACTCATGACGCCATTTTTGAAACATTTCTTTAAATGCCCATCAATCTTACCAAGGAGATGACGAAAATGAGGCAGTCCAAAATTATATATTCATATATGTTTGTTAACGCTCTAGCGGTCGCAATTTTTGTCTGGTCGTTACTAAACTCGATATTTATTCGTTTTATGCAAAATGAAAGATCAAGTTCGTTATTGATTGAAATCGGACCTGTGGGAGGAGGGGGGGAGGAGGGAAAGGGCTTTTTTTTCCTTGAAAATTCCAAATATTTCCGTTATTACACATCGGAACGAAAAATTGTATCGTGCCAATTTATTCCAAATTAAATTTACAATAAATATTATTATATACATTTATTCTCTATCTTGAATATTAACCGAGATATACACATTTTTATTTAGTTTGTGCGGATAACGGACGAGATGAGATCGGCTATTGTCGGTTTTGATCGTGAGATTCGGGCGGAAGTTTGTTCGGCCATTTCCGCAACTGTTCGCGTGAAATTCGTTTAGAGACTGGTGTAAGCTTCTACTTTGTGAGATATATGCAATTATTCATTATAAATTACAGTACTAGATATAGTAAATAGTTTGCAATAAAGTTAATATGTTATATTCAGATATATTTAAGTAATTGTGTTTCTTTCCGGTGAAGAATATGTCTATCTATCTGTTCAGCTCTGAGTGGTTGGCAGACCTTTTTGTTTACAATTCAGAAGCCGTTGACGTTGGGAGCTTATTAAAATTAACTAAATGATTTCTCATTGCCGTTTGTATTTACTCATGGTGGTGGTAAGTGTTAGCAGTGTGCAGATTTATTTATTGCAAAACTTCACTTTGGAAATCTGCTTAGTTTACGCAGACTTTTTTTTTCTGAATCATGAATATAATTCTTCATCAAGAGTAATTTGATACTGAATAACGTTTGCTTGGGGCTGCAAATGATTTCTAACGCCTCCTTATCATGTATCATAACATATCGTTCTATGGGGTTAGAATAACGAGTTGACTAAATAATGGTCGTAATTCCTACATTCTCCAAGTAATCAGAGCAACTGGTGATCGAGTATTATCAAACATAAACAAGATGTTTTCCCAAAGAAACTGAGGAAATATGACGACAGATTTCAGAAGATCTTTCTCAACGTCTCTTAGTGCAGCCAAAGATCCAGCCAGTCATTGCCACACACAGTCACGGCCTTCTGATTGCCACAAACCAAACCGGTACTCATCCGGCCAGAGAATAGTCCCAAATCCTCATTTACGAATTGTGACTTCCTTCAATCCCAGTAATAGTGGTCTTCATCGCCTTTATATAACCAGTGATTACCCGAGAATGCGATATATGAACACAGGTAGGCTAAATCCCGATATATAACGTAAGGGCAGCCTAAACTAAGCAGATTTTCGCAGAGGTCTCTCTCCTAGGTAGGGTTGATAGGCATCTGAGGAAACTTTTCGAAAATCTCGTATTGCTTTGCTGATTCCTTTAAGGGACTTCTGCTAAAAAAAAAAAAAAAAAAAAAAAAAAAAAAAAAAAAAAAAAAATGAAAAATAAAGTTTAATATTCGAGTAACAGAAATTGTGGAACAATTTGCAACAGGGATATGTCAAATATTTCGATCTGATTCATAGCAACGAAGCTATTTTAAATTTTAACCACCCTTCCTTCTTATCGGATGAACATAATAAGTAATATTAAAGGTTAAAATATGTAACACACGCGTCTCACTGAAATATATCAAATTATCTTCCACATCTCTAATATGAAATGAGTTCATATTGCCAAACGTTATGTGTATACTTCTTATTCTGGCCTCAATATTATTTATATATTCTTCAAATTATATGACACGGGTCTCCCATAAAAAAATGTATTTCGGTGCAAACTGTATTGCAACTGCCCTACATGTTTCGTGGCTTATTTTCCACCTCTTCAGGGGCTATCTCTTTTTAAAAAAATATATTATTAATAATTTGTTTAAAAGGGATAGCCCCTGAAGAGGTGGCAAATAAGCCACGAAAAATGTAGGGCAGTTGCAATACAGTTTGCACCGAAATAAATGTTTTTGATTGGAGACCCGTGCTATATAATTTGAAGATTAAGTGTATATTATTTGTTAATCACTTGGTCTTTAAGCCACACACTGTATCTTCGCGAAGTTAGTAGACATATAATAAAAGAAAAATAAGGGGCTCAGGTTAGCCGTGTGAGTTAAAGCGTTGACCTTAATCTCACGTGGTAAACCTAGAGTGGCGAGTTCAATTCTCGCCTGGGCAAAGGAAATTATTTAGTGACGAAATTCATTAAATAATACTAAGTCCCACCCTGGCTAGACAAGAGTGGTAACCTGAAGATAACCCGTCCCAATTATCGTTAGTTGCGAAAAGTGGACGTTAATAAACAATAATAATAAAATAAAAATAAAGGAGACTCACATAACCATTAAGTTTTTCAAATTATTTTTTTCCTCCATGGTGTGCCATTAATCCAGATTCTTACGTCGGTCCTCGCCTATATTTTTTTGAAATGATGATTTAGTTTTCATAACAGTGTTAATGACTGATCTTTATTGGATGCATTATTAATTATTATTACTATTTATTAACGTCCACTTTTTGCAACTCAGGCTAATTGGGATGGGTTATCTACAGGTCACCACACTTTTCTAGCCAGGGTGCGATTTTAGGATCTTATTTAATGAATTTCGCCACTAAATAATTTCCTTTACGCAGGCGAGAATCGCCTTAATTAACGAAAGTAAGAAGTACCTTGACTTTATAAGGAACAGTTTATGTACTGAAACTGTAATATTTGTGAAATGAAACGTGAGTTTATTTTACAGAAATTGTAAAAAACATAATAATGAAACAAAATACAAGAATAAGCTTCAAACCTCTAATCACTAACTTACATATTTCTTGAAATACGTATCATTCTTTAACGGTACGTATTTCAAGACGCTCTGCACGAATGTATTACATCTATACATAAATGTTCATTGTTTAAAATAATGAAAGAACTTCATGACTGAAGTGACGTGTATCTGTCATTAAGATTGTTAGAACAATTAATTTATTCTATATATATAATTATTTATCTCGGATGTCAAACCTAGAGTGGCGAGTTCGATTCCCGCCTGGGCAAAGGAAACTATTTAGTGACGAAATTCATCCTAAAATCCCATCCTGGCTAGACAAGGGTGGTAACCTGTAGATAACCCGTCCCAATTAGCCTGAGTTGCAAAAAGTGGACGTTAATTTTAAAATTAAATAAAACATTTTATTATTTATTATATAATTATTAAATTGGTCGATTTTATATAACGTATTCATTGAATTTTAGACAATAGTATAACGCATGCATTATAATTACTATTTAATAATATGTAAATAAATTAATTGAAATAATGTTACTAACTTTGTCGAAGAAAACCAAATATAACTGACGTATCTTAATACGGTTTTTAACATTCAATGGATATAATACATTTCATTTCATAATAAATGGACGGGATGGGTATTTGATAATTTAAAATACAAAATCACGTTTATATCCATTATTACTCTCTGAATTTAAAAAAAATGTTCACATTTTTCTGTTTCTTGGCTAGAAACAAAATTCGTTCGGTCAAATTTCTCTACATTCTAGATTTTTAAAAAACTCAAAGAATTTAATCCACTCCCACAAAGGTAAATACTATATTACTGGATCACTGTGGCATTAGTGTATAACAAAAACGAATGAGAAATTTCGTTAATATATTTGTGTGACCATTAAAAAAATATGAAATATTCAACAAAGAAGAAGATGAACATTATTATTAGATTGGAAAGACTCATTCTAGATATTCCAGTCATAAAGAAAATTAACTTTCTCGATTTTGATTGGATGAGGAGTCATCAAAAGGATTTTTTTTTTTTTTTTTTTTTTTTTTTGTAGACTAACAGTACCTTAAATGTTGCGGAATTTTACATACATAAACCTTCTTTCTGCCTTTAAAATGTGTAAGCAACTGCTCAGAAAGCTAGGGGGTCTTTTTAACTAAATCCAACATGTAAAATATATAGTATACTTTACAGTAAGACGGTTGAGTGGCAGGGAGAAGAAAATAGACAGAACTAGGCATCGGTGGCTTAATGACTGGGTAACCATCATAAATAGTCAAAGTTGATGGCAGGAGGCCAGGACACAGAAAGAAAGTGAGCCAAAAGAGATATATTCCGAAATATGGATGGCATTGAAGTAGACTCGAATAGCCTGGAGTCATAAATAATAAACAGAACTAGTCAAATAAAAAAAAAATTAGAAATTTGATTATTGCCTTCTCACAGATGAAAGCTACTGTTATCCAACAAAGTTATTATTATTATTTATTAACGTCCACTTTTTGCAACTAAGGCTAATTGGGACCGGTTATCTACAGATTACCAGCCTTTTCTAGCCAGGGTGGGATTTAGAATGTTATTTAATGAATTTCGTCACTAAATAATTTCCATTACCCAGACAAGAATCGAACTCGCCACTCTATCCAACAAAGTTAGACTATGAACGTAAACTGAGCAACTTCCCAGTCATACAGTCTAATGAAACTTCATGAAAATGATTTCTATGAAATACTTCAGACATCTCCCATCCATGAAAGTCTCCCCATAAAAAAACTTAAAAACATTCTGCTGTTCGTTATATTGAATTTTATAATGATAAACGTAATTTATAATAAAACCCGTAATAGCAGTTTCTGTAGCCGGACATCTACCAATTAATATTCTACTTCCCCTGTTTACTTCTTTTATATTTTTATTTGCTCTAAATTTCTCTTTAGGAGCGCAACTTTGACAAATTTTGAAACTTCTTTCCACATGTTTGCTATTAGACTTTTTAGTCTATCAAAAGGCCCAATAAAAAACACGAAGAAAGAAGTTTTATAACAAGTTAAAGATCTGCCCCTCCCCCACAAATGCATGGGACTGTATAGCTGATAAACATATAAAATGTTGCTTCTGTGTTTGTTACTTATTAACATCCACTTTGAGGTACTAAAGCAAATTGGGAGGAGTTATCCCCCTTTTCTAGGCAGGGTAGGACTAAGGTTTTTAATTAATAATTTCGTCACTAAATAAATTCCTATTGCCCAGATGAGAATCGACCTCACTCGACTCTACGTTTACTTAGTGATATTAAGACCAACGCCTTAACTCATATTGTTAACCTGAGCCACTAAAAATATAAAATGGGGCTCAGGTTAGCCATGCGAGTTAAAGCGTTGACCTTTATCTCATATGGTAAACCTAGAGTGGCGAGTTCGATTCTTGCCAGGGCAAAGGAAATTATTTAGTGACGAAATTCATTAAATAACGTCCTAAAATCCCACCCTGGCTAGAAAAGGGTGGTAACCTCTAGATAACCCGTCCCGATTAGCCTAAGTTGCAAAAAGTGGACGTTAATAAATAAATAATAATAAAAATATAAAACAAGTAAAATATAATAGAATAAACTAAATTCTATAACACGGAGAACAAGAATGGTCATACATTAGTACAATTAACTAAAATCTAACAATTTCACTTATAGTGGCTGAACGTCATTAAATAATATTTTTATTTTTGTATTTTTATTAAATCAGCTATTGAGCTCGTAATCATGACGCGATTTCCGAAAAATTTCCTCAAATATCTACGATCCTACCTAGGAGATGACGAAAATGAGGTCCGATCAAAATTATGTATATACATGCACACATATATATATATATATATATATATATATATATATATATATATATATATATATTGTCTAATAACGCTCTAGCGGATCTCCTTGATTCTTTTTTTATCGCAAACAAACTCGATGTATAATACTTTCAAACAAAACTAAAGGTTGAGTTCGTTAATTACTCGAGATGGGAAGAAATTCGAAATATCTCCGTTATTATACGTCAGATCGAAAAATTGTATAGAACTGATTTTATTTCCAATAAAATGTCCTATAAATATAGTTATATACATTTATTCTCTTACTTTAGTATTAACGGAGATATTTGCATTTTTTAGTTGTCGGTCTTCAGTAAACCCCCAATCCTGCTCCTGTCATGTTAGCAATTAGCTGTTATATTATGAAGTACTATATATGAAGCCTAAATGCCAAATATTGTTCTCATTGAACTTTTACGCTTTGAGATAAATGCAAATATGAGACGCACGTGGGAAATCTGTTTAGTTTAGTGATGGACTTTGTTGACCTTCAGCCACAACAAGTGTAATTATGAGATTTTAGGTAATTGTAATAATGTCTTAATATTCTAGTATGACATGAGATAGAATTTATTTATGTGTAATATGATAACGAATAAGTTAAATTATTTTCATCTTTTTTTTTTCATTTCTTGGGTGGGTAGTGGAATGGTAGGAACGAGATGAATTATGGACAGGTTTTGCATGAGAGTATGTGCGAGTTTGAGGCTGAGAGAACGGCGCTGGACGACCTTCCTGCACAGCATAACAACCTTTCCGGAGATTATGACGAATAATAGCCCCGTCATTTTATTCCGAAACCCCCCGGCTCAATGCATTGACCCTTTGCTAGACGTGAACCTGCAACTTCGGAGGACAGTCTCCGAAACCGGTGGAACAAAGAGGTTCAAAACTACTGATACGATGGGCATTAAAAAAAAAGTCCGTCACGCATTAACTAAGCAGATTTCCTACGTGCGTCACGTATTTGCAATCATTTCGAAACGTAAAAGTTCAATGAGAGCAATGGCATTTTGGCTTCAAATAAAGTACTTCATAATATATCAGCTAATTGTTAATATAACATGAGTAGGAGTGGGGTTTACTGGTGGCCGAAAACTAAAAAAATGCAAATAATAATAATAATCAAACTTGCATAACATCATTTATAGAACATTAAATTTGCAATAACATTGACTCTATACGATTTTTCAATATAACGTATAATAATGGAGATATTTCCAATTTTCGAAAACCCTCCCCTCTAAACCTCCCTTCCCACTAGTCTGATTTCAGCTGTTAACGAACTTGACCTTTAGTTCTACATAAAACGTTTAAATATCGGGTTTGGTAACGATCAAACCAAAATTGCGAACGCTAGAGCGTTAACAGACATTTTTATATATATATATATATATATATATATATATATATATATATATATATATATATATTTCGAACAGGCCTCATTTTCGTCATCTCCTGGGCAGGATCGTTGGATATTTGTGAACATTTTTCAAAAATCGCTGTCATGAGTATGATCTCAATAGTGCGCAAGCAAAGTATAATTCCCATGTGCTGGAATGACACACTAGTAATTGCAACTCACTAGGGTTTACTGAAGGCCAAAAAAAAAAATAAAAAGTCCGTCACGCAGGGGCTGCCTAAACTAAGCCGATTTCCCACGTGAAGTTTTACAATAGCGAAATTACACGAGAGTCGAGCAGTTAAGGACGGCCAAGTTAGCTTTTGGCGGGAAAGTCACTTGTGCGTTAGCCGCCCAGATTTAATAAAAATGCAAATATCTCGGTTAATATTTAAGATAGAGAATAAACGTATATAACAATATTTATAGTAAATTTAATTTGCAATAAGATTGATTCTGTACAATTTTTCGATCCGACGTATAGTAACGGAGATATTTTGAATTTTCGAAAATCCTCCCCTCTAAACCCCCCCCTCCCACTGGTCCGATTTCAGCCGTTAACGAACTTGGTCTGTCTTTTGACATAAAACGACTAAATATCGAGTTTGGTAACGATCAAACAAAAATTGCGACCGCTAGAGCGGTAACAGACAAGTATATATATATATATATATATATATATATATATATATATATATATATATAGATATATATATATATATATATATATATATACAGTTTTGAACGGACCTCATTTTCGTCATCTACTAGGTAGGATCAATGGACATTTGAAGAAAAATTTCGAAAATTCCGTCATGAGTACAACCTCAATAGCTGATTTCCCTTAAGGGAAATCTGCTAAAAGGTATGACTAGCTCGATTAATATGTGTGTCACGAGAAAATGTATTGAACAAAAATTGTAGAGCATCAATAGTTTAACAAGATCAGTCCTTTAACATTTTGGACATTCCGACAGATAATGAATTTTGAATTTCCAAATTCGCCTCTAACCCCCTCTCCCTCCCCGCCATCTATTCCTGGTCTGATTTCAGCCATTAACTAATATGATCTTTAATGTTGAATGGAAATCTTAAATATCGCGTATGGTATAAATAAAAAAAAAATTGAATCAAGTTAAATCTTAATTCATGTCCTCATGTATGATGACTTCAAATGTTTAGTGATTAAGTTACTTAAACTGAAAATTGAATGAGTAGAAGTGGGGGTTTATAAGAGGCTGTAACCAAGCAAAATACAGATACATCCAATAGTATTCGAGCCAGAGAAAACATGTATACAACAATAGTTGTAGCAAATTAAAATTTCAAACAATAGTTATATAAACTTTTTTTCCATCCGACTCATAGTAAAGGAGACATTTCAAATTTTCAACTAATCCCTCCTGTAAACCATCCTCCCCCAAGGCCGATTTCAGCCATTACCTAGTACAATCTTTGGTTTTACATGAAACAGTTAAATATCAAGTATAGCGTAGATTAAATAAAAACGTTTGTCACGTAGGGTTTGCATGAACTATACAGATTTTTCAAGAGTTTGTATGACACTACAGATCTCATCTCACCATATATTGCCTATTTCTAAATAAAAATCCAATGAGTGGAAGTGGAGGTTTAGTGAAGCCCGAAAACAAGAAACTCAGTTAAGCCGGGAATAAGTCACTTAATACTTGAGTTACGAAATAATGCATAGAACAACAATTGTAGATTATCAATAGTTTAACAATGTTCGTTCAATAACATTTTACGATCCCACTCATAATAAGGGAAATATTTTAAATATTTTAGTCCCAGCCCTCTATACCCCCAGTATTCCATGGCCGATCTCTGTCAATAGCAAATATAATCTTAAGTGTTTATTGAAACGTTTAATTTTCGAGTATGTTATAGGTGAAATAAACTTTTTAGAAATAAGAACGTAAAATATTAATTGATGACGCCAACTCATAACGAATTTGGAGGCATCTCCGTTAAACACTTTATTTGGTGTTTAACGGAAGGATAATAAGGCCAATACACCTCCACTCTTAACACTTCTTTTATTAAAAGCAGAGTACTTTAGGGGTGAATTGCCCCATTTTCAGTGCTGACACAAAAACATTTACATTTATGGAATTTCAAGTAATATAAATAAATAATATTAGTCAATTAAAAGATTAAGTCAACGTATGAAAAAGTTATAAACGTAACTAAAAATTAAGGTATAAATATGTAAAAATCCAATGTAAAAACTTATAGACTAAAACATGTTCTAAATAACTGATTTACATGAAAACATACTATAGTATCTTTTAATTGACTTATATTATTTATTTATATTACTTATCATTCCATAAATGTATATGTTGTGTCACAGAGCACTAAAGACGGGGCGGTTCGCCCCGAAAGTAGTCTGCTTTTAATAAAAGAAGTGTTAAGAGTGGAGGTGTTTTGACCTTTCCGTTTATGATGGACCTCCACCCGCCAGCCCAAATCCCGAGTTTGGTTCAAAAGTCCGTCACGCAGGGGCTGCGTAAACTAAGCAGATTTTGGCACGTGAAGTTTTACAATAGAGAAATCTGTCTAATAATAACAGTTGCAGTAATGAGTCTCTAAACCAATTCACGAGGGACGAACAGTTACGGAAACGGCCGAACTAGCTTTCGGCGGAAAGTCCCGAACATAGCCGACGTTTTGCCGAGGACACACAGAATACAAATGCAAATATCTCGGTTAATATTCAAGATAGAGAATAAATGTATTAAACAATATTTATAGTAAATTTAATTTCCAATAAGATTGATTCTATACAATTGTTCGATCCAACGCATAATAACGGAGATATTTCGAATTTTCAAAAATCCCCCCCTCCGACTGGTCCGATTTAAGCCATTAACGAACTCGATCTTTCTTTTTACATAAATGATTAAATATCGAGTTTGGCACCGATCAAACAAAAATTACGACCGCTAGCGCGTTAACATACAAATATATATATATATAATTTTGAACGTACCTCATTTTCGTCATCTACTAGGTAGGATCGATGGACATTTGAGGAAATTTTACAAAATTCGCGTCATGAGTACGACATCAATAGCTGATTTCCCATAAAGGAAATCTGCTAAAAATGAAAATATCTTAGGTTTATAGACAAGATAGAGAAAAAATCTCAATAAGAACATTTATAGGAAATGAAATTAGCAATACGATTGATTCGCTATACTATAACCTACACAATTTATATTAAACTAGCTATATAATGTTTCGATTCGACTCATAATAACGGAAATATTTCGAATTGTCTAATTTCTGCAATCTAAATCTCTGCCCGCTACTGGTCCAATTTCAACTGTTACTACATTTTTTTATCTCTTGGAAAGAATAGATCGACATTTGAAGAAATGAGTCAAAAATCACCTCAATTGTGTACAACCTCAATAGCTGATTTCTCGTGTGAGAAATAATAATAGATAAGTACTGCTTCACAAATGTAAGAAACAATTAAGTTATTAAATATTTTTAAAAACTGTCCATCCCTCTGCTAAAACATAGCTTTTAAAAAAATATCATATAGATATGCATTTGTAATCACTAAATCAGAAGGCTTGACTAGACTCCTGTACTCAAGTCAATATGGCTACATTTTCTGAAAATGTAAATCACTGACTGTTATAATCATAAAACATACACAACTCTTAAAAATCCTAATGTAACATTGATAGTTGTGAAATAAAAAAAATATGCAGACTCGATTGATTATATAACGCGGAAAATAATATAGACGCCATTGAAAATATCATCTCCATGAAGATAAAGGTAACGCTGAGCTTTGTTTTTTACATGATTGGCATTGAGAATTGTATTGTAAAACAAACCGATTGTTAAGAAATAAAAATAGTATATTCACTGTGTAAATGTTTTATCAGCTCTATAATATATACGATGCCAATCAACAAAACTGGCAAAAGTAATAAAATATTCATAAGAGTCTAAGAGTTTCCATTTTTCCTCTAATGCCTGCATTAATATATGCAAACCAAACAAAAACGAAATAGCACTATAAAAACTCGTGATACGACAATAGTATCAAACAATAGTGAAATACGTGCCCTACACAATTATCTTTGTCTATTATATTACACAAAGTCTTATATAACTTTATCCTTATCATAAAGAGAATTATATATATATAATGCATGCTTTTAAGCAAGAACAAAATATGACATAAAAGGTTTTTTCGAAATGGTAAAAATAATTATATTTTATCAACGTCAAGGAATATACAAAAAATTAAAATAACAGGGCAATCAGCAATAGGAACTGGAGCCACACTCATTAGCTAACACAATTTTCATTTTAGCAGATTTCCCTTAGGGGAAATTACCTATTTAGGTTGTACCTGTGATGTGAATTTCGAAACATTTTCTCAAATATCCATCGATCCTACCTAGATGGTGACGAAAATGAGGTCCGTTCAAAATTATATACATTAATTCATCAAATGGAAATTTCACGATAACTTTTCGTTTCACATGTCATAGACACCATATCTGCATTTTGTTTCTTTCGTGTATGTTTGTTACCTTTTCACGCATAAACGGCTGAACCGAATTTTATGAAACTTGGTATGTATATTACTACTAACCCAACTTAGACTTTAGGCTATATTATTTTTCCCTGAGACGAACAGGAGTGGGGGTTATAAGGAAAGCCTGAAATTAAAAAATAGCGATATTTCGTTTTCTATCGGGTTTTCGGCAAATATGCACATAACAAAAGTTGTTTATTTTGTTATTTAGAGTAACTTTTGTTATATACACTTTTGTCGTATACTGAAGTTTAAATGCGTTATACGCTAAAAATTATAGCGGGAGTCAACAATATTATTTGCCAAAAAAGACTCAACTGAACTAAATAAAACTCGGTATGTGTATTAGCAGTGAGGCCTTCATTATAATAAGCCATACCAACATTTGTATGGACAGGCAGGAGTGGGGGTTATAAGGGAAACCTGAAATTAAAAATAGCGATATTTCGTTTCCTATTGGTTTTTCCGCAAATATAAACATAACAAAAGTTGTTTATTTTGTTATTTGGAGTAACTTTTGTTATATACACTTTTGTCGTATACCTAAGTATAAATGAGTTATACGTTAAAACTTTAGCGGGCACTAACGGCTGAACCGAACTTAACAAAACTCGGTATGGCAATTAGCATTAATTCTTCCATGATTATAAGTTATATTAAAATTTTTAGGTTCGAACGGGAGGTGGGTTAAAAGGGAGGCCTGACATAAAAATTCGCCATATTTACATGTATAAGAGACGGGAAATATAAAAATATCGAAGACTGCGAAGCCTTATCGAACAAATAATTCTATTATTAGCAAATCCACGGCAAAGATGGGTATCAATCCTAAACTCTGGGACGGGTAAACGTCAAAATATTGTGCAATGTAAAGCCTGCTAAAAAATACCATCACCATTCAGCCTCAAATGAATTCCCGGGCGAAGCCGGGTATCTGAGCTAGTATATATATATATATATATATATATATATATATATATATATATATATATATGTATGTATGTATGTATATGTATATTTACATGTTTCAAAACATTAAGGATCACTAAAAGCATTTTATGATCTTTGGAGATAGAAAAAGACGTCCAATTCTTCACACAGTGTCGCTTGCTGTCTTTCCCCATGAGCGCATGCAAGTAGCCCTGAAAATGGAAACAATAATCTTCGAAAGCGCTTAGGGCTGAAATAAAAATTTGTGAAGAATTGGACGTCTTTTTCTCTCTTCAAGTAAATATTCTTCACTTCCAACAAACACTGCTGTGGAACATTTTATGATCTCTTATTTTTTATCCCCAATACTTCATCATTCTTTTACTATGTTGGACTTGTCTTATACATATGTGTTGTTAGTGCTTCAACGGTGGCAATTTTTGTTCGGCCATTACGAAACTCCATATTTAAACCTTTCACTGTAAAAATAAAGATAAATTTCGTTAATGGCTGATGTCGGACCCGTGGGAGGGGGGGGGATTTTAAAAATTCAAAATATCTCCGTTGTTATGGGTCGTATCAAAA
Source organism: Riptortus pedestris (assembly GCA_019009955.1). NCBI lineage: Eukaryota > Metazoa > Arthropoda > Insecta > Hemiptera > Alydidae > Riptortus > Riptortus pedestris. Next base: position 31,229,398 of record CM032233.1, read on the forward strand.
ATTGCATAGAACCAATCCTATTGCAAATTAAATGTTCTATAAATTTTGTTATATGTACTCTTTCAACTTGATTATATACCGAGATATAAGCATTTTTAAGTTTTCATCTTTCAGTAAACTCCCACTCCTACCTATGCCATATTAACAATAAGTTGTTATATCATGAACTACTTTATTCGAAGCTAAAATACCAAATATTGTTTTCAGCGTGCATACTTGCTAATACATAGTATGATGACATGATCATCAACTACGATTTTGTACTCTTGACTTGAAAATGTTTATTTGATCTATACCATACTCAATATTTAACAGTTTCATGCAATACTATGATTAGATTCGTTAATGACTGAAATTGACGCAGGAATAGGAAGGGGTTTAGATGGGGGGAGGGCTTGAAAATTCAATTTATCATGTTAGTATGAGTCAGGTAGAAAAAAACCTGTTAAACCATTGATGCTCTGCAGTTGATCCACTGAACATTTTCTAGTCAATCAAATATTTAGGAGGGGCTCAGGTTACCCATGTGAGTTAAAGCGTTGACTTTAATTTCACATGGTAAACCTAGAGTGGCGAGTTCGATTCTTGCCTGGACAAAGGATATTATTTAGTGACGAAATTCATTAAATAACATCCTAAGTCCCACCCTGGCTAGAAATGGGTGGTAACCTGTAGAGAACCCGTCCCAATTAGCCTCAGTTGCAGAAAAGTGGACGTTAATAAATAATAAAATAAATATTTAGGAAATTATATGAATTTTCTTGTTAACTGCCTTCTGTAAAACCCCACCTCAACTTATCGGATTGTTACCTAGAATTAGAGAATGCGATTACCAGTGAACCATACAAGCCCATGGGAAATGTGCTCAGTTTGCACAGCTCCTGGGTGACGGACGTTTTTTCAGTCATGCTCTTAATTGACCATTCTATGAGAGCGATGAGGCAAATTTGTTCCGTTTAAGAGCATTCTGCAAGTATTTGACTTTCACTCACGCCCAGCCGTGTACTGTAGAGTTGAAGCAAGAGGGAACGGATGGCTCGACCCCGGAGAACCTCCTCCTTACGTTCTTCATAGCCTCTTAGAAATTTCTCCAAACTCATTATGATTGATTATATGGGTAATCGCACATCCATGGAACAATATCAGAAGTCGGTGTATACACATTCATTAGTAGAAACAGCCCTCTCAAAATGAAGGTTCCAATTTTTACCAATAACTCCTCTTATTCCAAAAGTGCACCAAACAGAGGTTACGTAAACTAAGTCGATTTCCTAATTGGTCCTATGGCATACAAGTGATTTTCTATTTCTATAAAAATTCAATGAGTGAAGGTCTGGGTTTATTAGTGTTGGATGAAACGGCCAATTTTCGTTTAGGTTATAGGTCAAATACACACTTTCGAGTTAAGAGATAAAATCTGAATTTATGACGTATCACATGCCACAATATTTAAACTTGGAATAAGGATTTTCATGATGTGCTTATTGTTAACATGTAATGACTTGAAACGGGGGTTTACTGAAGGCTGAAAATATATCTTTCCGCCTGGGCGGAACAATATTTAACGGTTTGCAATAAGTTCGTTTGCAATTGAAGTTTATTGTACACAATGTTTCAATCCGACTCATAATAACGGAGATATTTTGAATTTTCGATTCTCCTACTCTCCAAACCCTTCCCCCTCCCCTCTGACCGAACTTCATCCTTTGTTTTACATAAAACGTTTAAATCAAGTTTCGTAACGATTGAAGCAAATTTTCGTCCCCTACAGCGTTAAGATTAGTTTTATATAAAACGCTTAGTACAAATAAAAATTGCGACTGCTAGAGCGTTAAGAGAATATATGTATATATATATATATATATATATATATATATATATATATGGACATTTGTAGGCTATCTTCGATAATCTCTTCATAAGTACAACCTCAATGGCTGATTTCCCTTAAGTGAAATCTGCTAAAAATATGGAATCTACAGGAGGGTGATGTATATCCTCAGGGACATCAGTCCCATTATGCAGGATGCTAATGCTCTAGCGGCCAGAATGCTTTATTCAATCATTCCCAAGCTCTATATTTGCACTTGGCCTTACTCATGTGTCAATGATGCCTATTGTAGAATTTGGCTCTGTTTACGCAGCACTTGCGTAACTGGTTTTCATACTTAATTAATCACAAATGAACAGGCCTTTTTTCATCGTTTACGTGTCTTATTAAGATTTGTGTAGTATTTTTTTTTGTTAAAGAGCAGCTGGATTCTCTCACTTGCTAGTGAAGGGAAGAGAGTAAGATGATGGTGTAAGTTGACTATTGTTGGCTAAGCCTGAAAGGGGTTGGCATAGAAGGATGGCAAGAAGCCAACCAGCATAACGGCAATGCTCCTAGGATCGTCAGAGAAAATGTGCACGACAATATTTATGACCTATTATGAGGCAGCACAATCTGAGTACCTATACTTCCTTCAAAATCATTTTCTGAAAATAATTCCTTCAAAATCATTTTATGAAAATAATTCCTTCAAAATCATTTTCTGAAAATAATTCCTTCAAAATCATTTTATGAAAATAATTCCTTCAAAATCATTTTCTGAAAATAATTCCTTCAAAATCATTTTATGAAAATAATTCCTTCAAAATCATTTTATGAAAATAATTCCTTCAAAATCATTTTATGAAAAATAATTCCTTCAAAATCATTTTATGAAAATAATTCCTTCAAAATCATTTTATGAAAATAATTCCTTCAAAATCATTTTATGAAAATAATTCCTTCAAAATCATTTTATGAAAATAATTCCTTCAAAATCATTTTATGAAAATAATTCCTTCAAAATCATTTTATGAAAATAATTCCTTCAAAATCATTTTATGAAAATAATTCCTTCAAAATCATTTTATGAAAATTGGGCCTGTCCATGATCCAATCATTGATAATCCAATGTTATGGATTAAAATATTAGATCTAAATATGTTATTTTGTATTTGTAGTATCAAAGTAACACCTCTTGTGAATTACATCTAGATTAAAACATATTGGGGACAAAATATGACATAATAAATAAGTGCAGTGATAATTGTTTTAGTTTTAGGACCTAATATGACACACAAATCCATGTGATTGTCGGAAGCTACTAATGTTCCAGATCAAGTAAGACATTTCTTTTTTTTCAATATCCTAATTTCCTGAATACTTGAAATATTTTGAAGTAGTCATGATTTTCAACGTTGCTGTCTTTTTTATTGTAATTATTACAGTGTCCGTCTTTGGCGGATTGATGTAGAAATGGCTTCCCGTGGAAATATAAAAGTCCTTCACGCAGGGGCTGCGTAAAATAAGCAGATTTCCCACTTAAAGTTATACAATAGAGAAATATCCGTACGACTGCCCAACAGTTACGGAAACGGCCGAACTAGCTTTAGGCGGGAACAAATAGAAGCGACCATTTACACATTTATAAAAATTATTACCATTACACTTTATAAAAATGCAAATATCTCGGTTAATATTCAAGACAGAGAATAAATTTATATAACAATATTTATATTAAATTTAATTTGCAATAAGATCGGTTCTATACAAGTTTTCGATCCGACGTATAGTAACGGAAATATTTTGAATTTTCTAAACACCCCCCCCTCTTAACCATCCTCCCACAGGTCCGGTTTCAGCGATTAACGAACTTGATCTTTCTTTTCTTTTTTTTATATCTCTAAATATCGAGTTTGGTAACGATAAAAAAAAAATTAGGACAGCGAGAGTGCTAACAAACATATAATATATATATATATATATATATATATATATATATATATATATATATAATTTTGAAAGGACCTCATTTTCGTCATCTCCTGGGTAGGATTGATAGACATTTGAAGACGTTTTTCGAAAATCGCGTCATGAGTACGACCTCTATAGTTGATTTCCCTCAAGGGAAATCTGCTAAAAATAGGATTAACCTATGTAAAAAACACTCCTCTCCCACCACATAACTCGAAATGTCCTGTAACATGTTATTATTATATGAAATCAAATAATAATCAATTCCGGTGGAAATATGAAAATTGGATTCATGTATTTACTGAATAAATAAGAAATAAATTAATTGAATAAATAATTAAAAAATGTATAAATTACATTTTTACAATCATTTTATTGTTTAACTACTGTCTCGTCTAGTTGATGTCACATCACGACCACAGTAGTCACAAAAATAATAGGACTACGCCTACACGATAAAATAGGAACTCACTCAGTCAGAGACGAACTGGCGATAATAATAAATAGCTTATTCCAAACATAAATACCAAATATTTTTTTCAACAGACCTTTATTATGTGAGATAAATGCAAATACCTTGTATCATTGACGTCATGAAGTAAGATTTTGAAGTCTTGACCCGAAACTCTTTATTTGATCTATAGCATACTCGAAATTTTACTGTTTTATTCAACACTAGAGATCATATTAGTTAATGGCTGAAATCAGGACAGAAATAGGAGGAGGTGTTAGGGTGGGATTTGAAAATTGAAAATATCTCAGTTATTATTGGTTGGGTCGAAATATTGGAAAACCATTTTTAATAAGCATTTAATGCTATACAATTGTTGTCCTGTACATATTTTCTTAACTCGAATATTTGAGTCATTTGTTTTTCTTGATTTCGACATTCAGTAAACCACCGCTTGCACGTATCAGGTTCTCACGTACTCTCATCTGAATCAGTGAATACCTTATTTTTTGCTTACATTTCAATTCCTTTTTGGTTAAACTTATAATCGCGGGATAAATAGTGAATAGATAGTGAGGTGTGGTCACCAGTTAAGTCATTCAAGCAAGTGCGATAACTGCTTAGTTACGCGGCACTTACGTGACAGACTTTTTTTTTTAATATCACTAATCTAGTCAACGGTATACCCTTGTTGATTTCTTGTACCTTCTCATTGGTTAAATATATTCGTAAAATACCGTCCTTGAGATTAGTTCTTATATAGGTGTTGTCGTACTTGTCAAAATTTAATGAGTAATTTTAGCTGTCAACTGAGTTCACCTGAGACAAAAGTTTATTTTTTTATTTTATTAAGAATATTACAGTCTACATTTAAATGCATTTTGTTATGTGATATGTACAATTCAATCGTCCTCCATCACTCTCAACAGAAGCTACACCCCATCACTAGAATGAGAGGAGCAGCCTCTCCCTGCCTGGCAAGGAAGTCATAAGCTAAGGAGGAATGGCACTTGATAAGAAAATAGCCACCGTTATCACTTCACTTTACACTTTAGGAGATCTCGGGGGGGGGGGGATGAGTGGTACTGAAAAGGGCTAGGACTTCTGGATTAGGATGATTGGATAGCCTGCTGTGGAATTTTCTGAATCTTAGAGGAATTAGATCCTTTACAAATGGATCTTTAAGATCTTTATGGAGGGCGTGGTTGGTGATATAATATGGAGCATCTACTATGGTGGGCAGGACTTTGGATTGGAAAGTCTGGATGCGTCTGATGTTCGAAGGTTTTGCTGTACCCCACACTGAGACAAAAGTAGCAGGTTCTTCAAACTTACTTCACCTAAACGGTTTAAACATACTGTTTTGAC
>CM032233.1:31240000-31292500 GCA_019009955.1 Riptortus pedestris
AAATTGTAGAACAGAAGTTTCAAAGAGGTTAGTTCAATAACAATTTTTTGGACAACCCATAAAAAGGGAGACATTTTAAATTTGTTTTTCCTCTCCTTCTAAACCCTCCTCCTCGTCAGATTTGAGCCATTGTACTTTATTTTTTAAAAAAAACGCACAACTTTCGAATATGGTTTCGATCCAGAAAGAATCCCGACCGCTAGAGCGTAAAGAGACAATTTTATCTATATTTTACTCTATCTTGGATCTATAGATATTTGAAGAAAACTCGCGTCATCTACAAAGCCTAAATAACTGATTTCAACAATAATAACATTCAATCCCGGCACTAATTCATAAATTTGAAAACGAAGAGGAAAACAGTGAGACAGAAAGCGTGACCCTCCCCCATGAATGAAATTAGTTAGTCTAGAGCAGGGGTCTCCAAACTACGGCCCGAGGGCCACATCCAGCCCGCGGACAGATTTTGTCCGGCCCGCGGAGAGCCAGCATACTTGAAAACTCCTTTTAGAGAACATATTTTTTATAGCAAATTAAATTTAGTTTACTGAAGTATTCTAATTTTATGTTGAATAATTATTAATATGACATCTACATTGATATGGTCATGGGCTAACTACTCATAACATTATTATAGGTTTATTGTTATTGTTTTTGTGATAATACTGCGATTCGTAGCTTCGAATTTTTCTGTCCGCAAACTTCCTGTATATTTTGAGTAATTTTGAAAATGTTTTGTTTCATAATGACGTTTAATGATATATTCTTTGAGAACGGCTATGCAAATCAAACATAGCGCCTTGTTACTGGACTCAATTACGAAATACTGAATATTCCACTGATCTTTGAATTTTCTGCATTCACTATCAATTTTTCGATTCTTTTTCATACTACTAAATCACACACAAAAGCAACAATTCAAATCAAAAATACGGTTTTGGGCCTCGGAACTTACTGGAGTAATCAGTATGGCCCTAAGGCAGGAAAGTTTGGAGACCCCTGGTCTAGAGCATGAATGTGTGTCTGGGGTGTAGCGTTGGAAATTATGCGAAGCTAGTCTAGAGATCCCAGAGGGGTGGGTTTCCCATGTAATTTCGGCCGTGGCTTAAAGGGGTCAGATGTTGGCAGTGCCCTCCTTCCAAAAGTGACTTTCTAAATATACTATGAAGTCTGCAAGGAGTATTTTTATATTCACCAATTCCCAAAATGAACACCTACTGCATACTTAACTCTGCACCGGATATCTTGCCAAGAGCTCTCATAGAGCTGAGCTCTGCTGCGAGTTGATAAAAGAAGAGTTATAGGCTGAACAGGCCAGACGTCTTTCTTTTTAATTGAAACTGCACTTAAATGGCTTGTAGTCAAATTGATATAATAAGGAATTCCTTAGTACAAATTAATATTTTTTATCAAATATTTTGAATAAATACATTTTATTTACATTTTTCAACATATTTCCAAGGAAATTGAAAAAAAAAAGCATGTATATAATGATACTTGTAATGGTTTTTTATTTATTTGAACGAATTCAAAAATAAATTGCAACCGCGAAACATTTTGGTTTTTAAATTTCAATGGAATTATCCGTTTTGTCCTAGCCGGAACCGATTTTGTCTTTCAATCAAACTGATATTAACAGGGATATTTCAATTGTTTTATTCTACCCCAACTCTCCCAGTACGGTGAAAACAATATGTACTATATGTGTTGCACATACATATGCATTTGTTCTCTAACATGAATGGTATCTGATATATATATATATATATATATATATATATATATATATATATATATATATATATATATATATATATTAGTAACTTTCATTATTTTTAGGGAAAAATAATTATTACATAATATTAATTTTAATACAGATACATGGAATCTACTAGTGTTGTACGGGCCTTGTAGTATAACAATCAAATTAAATTAACAAAATGTGCGGTTTGATATAAAATTACTTCATTTGAAAGAAATATACGAAAAATATCATAAAACATAATTTAAAGATGTTTTTATGATAAAAAAAAAGATCCGCCACAAATGTTTTTTACCTCTAATATGTATAGAGAAGTTTGCAATGCTTTATTTTATTCCACCTCGTACACCCCCCCCCCCCCACCACCCTCTTATTTCATTTTGATCAAAAGAGGTAGTACACAACTAGACGTTATAAAAATCAAAAATGAAATGAAATTTTAACATTTCAAGCCCAGGAGTTTTGGAGTCAAGGTGAGATACGTACGGACGCCATCTCGAAACTAAATAGATTCAGGGAGAGCCTAAACTGATAATACATCTGAAAATTTTCGCCATTAATTCGTTCAAGAAAGTAAAAAAATATACTCTCTTCCTGAAAAATTAAAAGTTATAGTTAAATGTATATATTATTAGATATATAATATAATATACATGTATAGTGCAATTTCGATTGATGATTTCCCCTAAGATCAAATAAACTGTATATCTAATAGCTGCTTTATTTCTGAATGTTGAGATACTGAAAGTAGTACCGTAGGGAATTAGTTGAGCTCACGGGCTATCTGCAATTGGTTATTTATGTTTACGTAAACAACCGCGATCGAAGGACAAGTTTTAGAAATTCGCCAAGGCATAGTAGGAGCTCTCAAGGATGGCTCAACCTATTTGTGGTAAACCATCTGAACTAGTCACAATGCAATAAAAACAATGGACTCTCCTCGACTCAATTCCTTATATCCCATTCATCGACAACTCTGTTCAGTTTAAAAAGTCCGTCACGCGGGGCTCCGTAAACTAAGCAGATTTCCCGCGCGACGGTTTACAATAGATAAATATACGTACTGGTAACACCACCGCGAATATTAAGTGAATAAAATGAAACAGTAATGAGAAATAATTCAGTTACAAGTTAATAACTCTACAACGGTAAACAAACAGGCCAGCTATCTTGATTTCTAGACCAGAAAGAAAAACCATTCATGAAATATATGTGAATATAACAACTTAATTTTATTGAAAACTATTTACTATAAACTGTGCTGTAATTTGTAATGAATCAGAATAATTTTAATCTCAATTACTTAAATTTTGGTAATCCAAGATCAAAAGAAGGGGAGGGGATCAACAGTCAGTATTTGTTTATATCTTACAAAGTAAGAATTCAATGAAAACAATATTCTTTATTTAACCTTTCCCCATGATATAACAGCTTATTATTAATATAGCATTAATAGGAGTGGGGGTTTACTGAAAGCGGAAAACTATAAAATCCAAATATCTCGATTAATATTCATCGTACAGAAAATATGTATAGAGTAATATTTATAGCTCATTTAATTTTCAATATGATTTGTACTATACACTGTTTCGATCCGACGTATAGTAACAGAGATATTTCGAATTTTCAATATCCCACCCTCTAAACCCTCCCTCCCCATTGTCCGATTTCAGCCATTAACGAACTTGATCTTTCTTTTTACATAAAACGATTAAATGTGGAGTTTGGTAACGATCAAACAAAAATTGCGACAGCTAGAATGCTAACAGACACACACATATATATATATATATATATATATATATATATATATATATATATATATACTAACGGACCTGACAGACGTTGTCCTGCATGATATTTCAAACTATTAGGATATTAAATTTAATAATATTATATTTAAAAGAAAAACTACTTTTAATAACACAAAAAACAACTTTTGTTATGTGCACATTTGCCTAAAAGCAAATAGAAATAGAAATATCGGGAATTTTTTATTCTGGTCTCCCTTATAACCCCCACTCCCGTTTGAACCTAAAAAAATTAATATAGCTTATAATCATGGAAGAATTAATGCTAATTTACGTATAGAGTTTTGTTAAGTTCGATTCAATCGTTAGTGCCCAATAAAATTGTTTGCTCCCACTTTAATGTTTTAGAGTATATCTCGTTTATAGTTTGTTATACGACAAAAGTAAATGTAACAAAAGTTACTCTAAATAACAGAATATACAACTTTTATCCTGTGCATATTTTCCGTAAACCAATAGGAAACGAAATATCGCCATTTTTAATTACTGGCCTCCCTTACAACCCCCACTCCTGCTCCATCTGCCGGGCTGATTTGTGAATCTAAACGAAACATTTATTCAAATCGGTCCAACCGCTTAGGATGAGTTCAGTGACATACATACGTACAGTTGATATAAAGATATATATATATATATATATATATATATATTTATATATATAATTTTGAACGGACCTCATTTTCGTCCTCATCTCCTGGGTAGGATCGATGGCCATTTAAGGAAATTTTTCAATAATTTGCGTCATGAGTACGACCTCAAATAAGGGAAATCTGCTAAAAGAAGAGTCGCGATACCATTGTTATTACTCTGGGTTAAAAAGGATTCAGTATGATTATTCACATGAATTATTCATCTTAATTTCCAATGAGCATCAAGACGGCGCTCCTCTAGATAGAGCAGCCCATGCCATCTAGTGGCAACGCGAGGCATTACAACACGTAATCCTCTCAGGGACAGAGTCCAACTCAGGGTAACAGATATGGGGCAGATCACCGGAGATTCTGGTTCGAGAAACTGTACAGTGTAGAAAAATCTCTCTAGCATAAAATACTTTTAAAATGACTGGCTAAGGAACTTTAAAGTGTGGCATCGGGCCAATTGTGGGTATCCGCAAGTTAACCGACTAATGCAAGTCAAATCATCTGAATGGAAGCAGCGACATATCTTCTGCACGCCGGCTGCCCTCTACACTGCTAACACCCAATTAGGAATGCTCATTTCTCATCTATAACCACCTCGCTCATCTCACATATCCATCAAGATTTACTGTACAAACCCCCCTTTATCCAAAGCAGATTTCCCTTGAGGGAAATAAGTTATTGAAGTCGTACCCATGACGCGATTTTCGAAAATGTTAGAAGGGAGGATTTTCGAAAATTCGAAATATCTCCGTTACCATACGTCGGATCAAAATATTGTATAGAACCAATCTTATTGCAAATTAAATTTACTATAAATATTGTTCTATACATTTATTCTCTATCTTAATATTAACCGAGATATTTGCATTTTTATTAAATGCGGGCGGATAACGGGTAAGTGAGTTTCCCGCCAAATGCTAGTTCGACCGTTTCCGTAACTGTTCGGCACTGTTTTGGAGATTTCTCTATTGTACAACTTCACGTGGGAAATCTGCTTAGTTTACGGAGCCCCTGCGTGACAGACCTTTCTGTAAACAGTTCGGCTATTGCCTATTTAACAACACTGTCAATTTCTGAATATATATTAACCAATGTATCTTAGTCATTTTACTTTAATCCGCAAAACATATCATAATTCTGTTTAAATGGAGTCAGATCTACTATCACAGGTCAGTTGTGTAGGAGGATTCCTGCCTAATTGCAGACTGGTCTCAGACACAACATGAATAAAGAGGTGACGTGTAATAGAGATTGACGTGCTCTTTGTCTAACATCTGGTGAGGATATGATCTTTTGTTGAGAGTCCTGTGCTGATAAAACAACGCTGGCAATCTCTCAATAACCTTTCGACCCTCACCATCAGGTTCCGAGAAATTTCTAAAGGCAGTGGAGGAAAGCGCTACTAATCTATAAATTTTACAATTTCTCAATTTTTTTTTTGTTACGAATAGACACAAACCAAATATTTCGTATCACCTCATCCAAGACTGTCTCCGCTGCACGTTTCAACACATCACAAAGAATATCATGAGGCCCGGAAATCTATTATTTTCAATAGTAAAGGTTATTTTATTTTTAATATTGAGGACATTGCCTTCACATTTGGCACAGGTTCCTTGTTATTCCTATAAAAAGTGTATGAGCAAGAGTGGGGTTCAGGAAAGACTGAAAACGAATAAATTCAAACAAGCTCGTTAATATTCGAGTTACAGGATTAAACAACGATTATAAAAAATAACTTTCTTTAAAATATTGTTTATATAAAATAATTCGATTAGATGATTAATTAATTAAAAAAGAACATAGTCCTTCCTGCCCAATTAAGCGAAGTTAACCATTAGTATTACTATGCTTACTTCACTTCACCTCTTCTGTAGTAATCTGTAAAAGTTAAAGTGCATTCGTCTATATTTTCTAAAGCACCATCTGCCAGGGAGTTACTGTGCCAGATACTATCTTGATGTGAAACATGTAGAGTGAAGCAGTAATAAACTCATTTATCGAGAAACTCTATTTTATTCTCTGCCCTTCAGCCTTTACACAAGAGTTAAAAGGGAGTTTACTAATTCTGTTATTTATCAACGACCACTTTCTGCTATATATGGCTCATTGGGACTTGTTATCAACAGGTCACAACCAAGAGGGAGTATTGCTAGATGAAGGTTTGCTCAGAAATGCCATATGATAGAAATAGGATCTATTTTTATGAAATGATTATTCTGTTTTCACATCTTCAGTTTATTCATGTTTCTTGTTTTTTTTTAGTCCCTTCAGAATAGAGGTATGAAAAAAGAGAATAGTACTTTGGTAAATGTTAGACACATTTATATTTCTGTGACTATTTACTTTATCGTCATGTGGCTAGTAAACCACAAACAATCACTCTTCAGTTGGAGGTTTACCACATATTAAATGTTTCCTTTCTGTTATAGAAATGCTTGTGGGCATTCTTTCTGAAGGGGCTGAAATACTTCAAAGGGCACTGAAAGTCCCAAAAACTCGTCAGGAATTTAGGTGTATGTATATGTGTGTAACACACATTAAAAAAAATTGTTAACGCCCACTTTATGCTACTTTGGCTAACCGGGGCGGATTATCTACAGGGAACCACCCTTTCCTAGCCACGGTGGGACTAAGGAATTTATTTAATGAGTCCGTTACTAAATAAATTTCTACTGCCCAGGGCGGGAATCGAACCCGCCACTCTTGGCTCACCATATGAGATTATGACCAACGCCTTAACCCACACGGGCAACTTGAGCCCCAAACACACATAATAAATACATAACGGAACGCTAAAGTCTTATACATGGGAAAGATGTTCATCTTCATAAAGGTGAAGTTGGAAATATCAGATAGAATATTGAAGTTTGAACCGTAATTTTTGTAGCATTGAGCTGAATGTGTGAAGTGAGACATACGCTGGCATAGGTTTTTGGACATATTTACATTGCAAGACTTCATTAGGAGGTCTGGAGACATATTTCATTCCCCCTAAAGGCTAACGCGAATGCAACAAAATGTTTGCAGTATGCTACGTAAAAAACTTATTCTAAACTTGAATGTAGAAAATTATCTATAATGTAGGCCAGAAAATAGAACAAAGTTACCAGGTCGCTCCATTTCCAGTAATATTTTCTTCTTTAACAGTATATATCTCCTCCCTTAATAACAATTTAATGATACTATTAAATTTATTAGAGATGGTTCCCAGTTTATTACGAACTCATTGAAGTAATATCTATTATGGAGTAATCTTGAAAGATCTACTACAGGAAGCACTGAAATCGCCAAAATGTTTGATTTACAGATTTCAAAGCAATTATCCGTTTTGATCTACCCTGAAGAGGTATTGACTAGTTTCGATTTGACATTTCTGCATATATATGTATATATCTCGCATAACTCTAAAAAAGACTAGTCTTAGAATGTTGAAATTTCACAATGTAGGACTGTTGTACCGACTAGTCGTGCGCTGATTTTGATCAAAATCGACTAAAGATAATTGTACGCGTTCCCATGTTCTATTACTACCTGAACATTTTTAGTCACAAAATAATATGGTAAGATAGTTATAAAATATAGTGTAGAACAATGACAACGATTTCGTATATTCCTACATATTTGACAATTGATTTTAAACTATTTAGATGGTTTTCAGAAGCAATAGGAAAGTGAAAATGAAATATTCTCACGATGTAGCAGTAGTTGAGGTGTTTTAATGGTGGAAATTGTAATATCCGGCTAGCGCATGCCTACCCCACCCGCCAATTCCCTTCGTTTAGATTTAAATAAATTGAAGGCCCCACCGGCCCCAATCAGCCTTAGCATCCCTGATTGCTCCCAACAGACGGAAAAATGAAATAGTCAGAATGTTGTTAGAACTAGACGTCTCCAGAAATGTGTTGATAGAGGATGTTAAATTTTCCTTTAGAAAGCCAGGCTTGGCTTTAATTTCCGTGAAGTAAGAGCGTTTAAAATTGGGTTTGTTTTGCTGAATGCAAAGCAGGTTGATCCTAGAATTTACTCAGAGTGGTAGGAGAGCAAGAGGTTGTGTATGATAATAACGAGAATAACCAGAGGTATGCTTGCAGTTATTGCATATTAGATCGTCTGGCTATAACATGTGGCGGGGGAGGCTCAAGTAACTGTAAAACCGAAGTCGCCAGAAATCTAACATTCTTTTATTTTTAACGAAGAAATGCTAATAATTTATTTTTTAAAAAGTATGACATTTGCCAGAGTATAATTGCGATAAAAATACACATATTTGACCGTGTAATCCCTAATTAGCTTAGTTTAATCCAATGAAACACTTGTAAATGTAAAATGCTTGAATGGGGCGGAATACAAACCAGGGTTTCCTGACAATTGCGCCAATACCCTAACCAAGTGAGTTAGTGATTTTCTTAACGATTATTTAATGTGTGAACTAATTATTGAGCGAATCGGAAGCACAGTAAATAAATAGGAGACTCCGGTCCGATGGCAGAAATGTTTATCCTAATTTTAAAACACTGTTGTGGTTACCACATAACTTACTTGTACTCCTATGAAATTAAATAAAGTGTTTTATGTAGTTCATTTCAAATTATTTCATTTGATAGTAATATACGATATCACTGTTATAATACATCGATTCAAAAAATGTCATACAACTTACTTTCTAGGCCTTTTCATATATACAAAAATGGTCCTACATAAACTTTTTATTTCTCAGATAGGTACGATGGAATTTTCAATTTTTTATTTCCAGGCTTCTCACACCCACTTTCCCGTGAGTTGATTTTGATCAAAAATAGTTGATACAACAGCCTTAATGTGAAACTTCAACATTGTAAGTCTAGCCATTTTTGAGTTATGAGAGAAACTTACATACATACGTATTTAGACAAGTTTAAAGTAGTGAAGTAGGAAATGTCAAAACGGATAATTCTGAAAACTGAAATTCGAAAGCCAATAATTTTTATGATTTACTTTTTTTTTTTTTAATTAGTACAAAGAGGTGATAATCAACGTTGTAATGTTGTCTTTATACTATAAATAAATGCTGGCATAACAGAGTTTACCCGCTACCGACGTATGTTGTTCAAAATACCAATAAATAATCATCAATACACATCTATTGCTAGTAATTAGTGTTTAAGTTTAGTATGTGCGCTGGCCTAATTGTTATATGTATACATGATTAGTTGCCAAACTAGATCCCGTTTCCCTTAAAATGTATGGTCTCACATGTTCAATATATCTTACTTTATGCAGTACAATCGAACTTCAGTTAAGCGTATTAATGAGAAATAGAACAAAGACGTCATTAAAGTGAACCCGAATTTGATATATACCTGACTTTGAACTTATATTTTCTGCCGACTATCGCACATTCGATGGGTTAAATAATGTGCTAATGGTGACAATCAGCTAAATGTCCTTGAGATATTTGCCATGAGTGAGGCCAATCATTCAATCAGAGTGCAGCTCTTGTGACCAACTGTATTTTTATCTTCGTCTTATGTGTGGGTCGATATATTAAACAGACTGATACTATTTTTCGAACGCATTATTTATAGAATGCCTGGAAGAGATATTTTCTGACTTTTCTTACTGGTCTCCGCGCAGGCTCTGAACAGTGGGCAAACTCCCATCTGATTTTGGAGCGATCGGGGTTGACGTGATTCTCAAAATATTTTTTCAATTGCCATCGATCCTACCTAGATGGTGACGTAAATGAAGCCCGTTTAAACTATATATGTATCTATATTACATAGATAGATATATTTAGGAAAGTATATCTATCTATGTTAAAATAAATGCGTTAGGAGAATGGGACTAGGACAATGGGTGTTAAAAGGGGAGCGGAGAATAGCAAATATATTCAAAATTTATCCCTTATTATGAAGTAGATGAGAAATCAGATGTAATCAAGCTTTCTGTAAATTTAATTTGTATTCATATATTGTTTTCAGTACAAATTATCCACGCAATCCCTGGAAGAGTGATTTTCTGGAGATAGTGGGAACATTCCTCAGCAGAGTAGGCCCTTCCACTGTGGGCAGAGTGCAACCACCCATCTGATTTCATGAGCATGTGCCTGTGATTGACGGAGTAGATGATTTACTTTTGACGAGATTGGGCTAGGCCGAACAACTGCGTAGAGGAAGTGGGCCCTCCCCCCGCCCGCATAGATAGGCCGGCTGAGTGACAACCTGTCAGGGAAGAAGGGACAAGTCTCGCTCAAAACTGATAAACCATTGTCTAATGAGAGCAAGCAAACTGCCAGTAGTTAAATGAAGCCCCAAAAATTCGCTGCAAAAGACAAAGGTTCCCACAGTGGAATAGCGATAGACAAGAGCCAGTCACTTATCTCGAGCGACGCCCTACAAAGTGGAGTATGCAAAGTGAAACTTCGGGGTAGGGATGGCAAGAGAACATTCATGACATATGTTGCTCGTAATTTATGACATGTGGTCTAGCAAACGTTAAATGTTTCTTTCTTTTTACTCCATTAGATTCGCCATCAATACATGCGTAATGGCTTTAACACACCATCTCCAGGGGTTTCCACCTTCTGGAAGAAGCAATTTATGTTTATTATTATTTACGTCCACTTTATGCTTCTAGGCTAATCGGGGCGGGTTATCTACAGGTAACCACCCTTTTCTAACCAGTGTGGGTCCAGGGAGTTTATTTAATTAGTCCGTCACTAAATAAATTTCTACTGCCCAGGGTATCGATCCCGCCACTCTAAGTGTACCACGCGAGATTAGGACCAACGCCCTAACTCGCACGGCCAACCTGAGCCCCCTAGGAAGCACTTTGGTAAATGTTAGACATATTTATATTTCTGCAACAATTTACTTTACTGTCCTGTGGCTAGTAAACCACAAATAATAACTGTTTAATTTGAAATTTACCACATATTAAATGTTTCTTTTCTATTATAGAAATGCTTGTGGGCATTCTTTCTGAAGGGGCTGAAATGCCTCAAAGGACACTAAAAGTTCCCAAAACTCGTCAGGAGTTTAGGTGTGTGTATATGTGTGTAAACACACATAACGGAGATGCTAAAGTCTTATGCATGGGAACGATGTTCATCTTCATAAAGGTGAAGTTAGAAATATCAGATAGAACATTGAACTTTGAACCATAATGTTTGTAGCAGTGAGCTGAATGTGTGAAGTGAGACATCCGTTGGCATAAGTTGTAGATCATATTTGGCATTGCAAGACTTTATTAGGAGGTCTGGAGAGATATTTCATTCCCCCTAAAGGTTAACGAATTCAACGAAATGTTTGAAGTATGCTACGTTAGAAACCTAGTCTAAACTTGAATGTAGAAAATTACCTACAATCACGCCAGAAAATAGAACAAACTTACCAGCTCGCTCCATTTCCGGTAATATTTTCTTCTTTAAGAGTATATATCTCCTCTCTTAATAACAATTTAAGTGGAGTATGCAAAGTGAAACTTCGGGGTAGGGATGGCAAGAGAACATTCATGACATATGTTACTTGTAATTTATGACTTGTGGCCTATCAAACATTAAATGTTCCTTTCTTTTTACTCCATTAAATTCGCCATTATTACATGTTTAATGGCTTTAACACACGTCTCCCCCTTCTGGAGGAAGCACAATTTCATTTGGAACCACGTTACGCCTCTCAGTGCTGTTTACAATCTAATAGATAAAGAAAAGAAGGAAGATAGCTTCATTTTATTTGGCCCTGTGCCATACACAACATTAAATGATTTGATTTAAGTGGGTCAAAAGGCAACGATCAATATATTTTGATATATCGATCATTTGAGGCATAGGACAATAAACATGCGGAGTTTAGACGCCGCCACTCTTTCCTATACATCACTATTCTAAATGTCTATCATCAGATTTTTTACTCTTAT
Organism: Riptortus pedestris; assembly: GCA_019009955.1. Taxonomy (NCBI): domain Eukaryota; kingdom Metazoa; phylum Arthropoda; class Insecta; order Hemiptera; family Alydidae; genus Riptortus; species Riptortus pedestris. Next base: position 31,252,114 of record CM032233.1, read on the forward strand.
AGTGTGTTTTATATATAGGTACACGTGCGAATAAACCCATTGTTACATATTTTCTTCTTCTTCTGAATGTTAACCCGATTAGCTTTAGGCGCGTAAAGTCGACGATAACCATTTTTACTTCTTTGTACGAAGTAAAGGAAATATCTTAATTGGGAAAATTTTCGGTCCTCAAATTGGAAGGTAGTTATCCGTATAGGAAACAATTAAGTATACAGCTCTGCACCCATATTAATATTTTATTTAGTTCTTTATGACGTTTCGGCTTTTTTTTGGGGGGGGGGGGGTTATCCGTTTTGAACTCATTTTAATTAGTTCCTTCGTGACGTCTGTACATATTTCGCACAAATCAAAAAACGGCTGGCCTTAAAATGTTAAACATTTTATGTTTGGGATTGATGTGAAGTTCATTTGTCCAACTTTCCTTGTTATCGAAATATACTAAGGGGAAGAGGGGTTTAGAGGAACCGAAAATAAATAAAAAATGTATATTCCTCTGTATGTATTGGAGATAAAATAATTGAATTGGATCGTTTCTGTTTAACACCAAAAGATTGTTAAAATATGTTTTATGACATTTTTCGATCCGATACATTGGATCGTAGATATCGTATATCACTTTCAAATGAAATAATTTTAAATTAAGTTGCAACATTTTGCTTATTTAATTTAATAGGAGTACAAGGAAGTCACGTAGTGCTTACATTCATACATTACATTACATGAAGTGGTTAAATTACGTACATATATATATATATATATATATATATATATATATATATATATATACGTTTTCAATAAATCTAATTAGAAAACTACTAAAACTAAATTAAAATCAAAATTTCAAAGTTTACTTTTAGTTAAACTGTTGTAATTACCCCACTAAAAGTTCGAAAACTAAAAGTAACAATTTATTAAGAAAATACTTCAAGAGAGTCCGATTTAATTAATAGCATATTATTATTTTTTCACTATGTCATGTTAACATGATTAATCATATCTATAAATACAACGTTAGTTTATAATTAGTTCAAGCTATCAACTCTAGTTTAGTAAGCTTGACGCTAGTTTTCCTTATTACGGTCGATTGTCCCATAATAAATAATTATTGAGTAATCATCGGCAGTAACTATTCGGATAGCGGTATATAATACACCATTCAGATCTTTGAGGAAGCTGGAGCTGATGGATGTTCCGATCTTGCTTAGAAAGTGGCATCCTGAACCTGACATGAACTGGAGTGGTTGAATAGGAGATAAGGGGTGAGATACCCCCATTTGCTAGCCTATTTATTAGTAAGTGTTGAGAGGGGGGGGGGAGCAGGGGGAATAATGTGCATTGTCCGCCGAGAGTCTTGTCAGATGGCAGAGCATTGTAATAACTCTTTCAAAATCATTCCACCTTCAATGAGCCATTGTAGGGCGGCTGGCTGCTCTCTTCCATTTTCATATTACCTACCTCACCTATCTAACTGTGTCAGCGTTTCATCACTTAATAATACACAAGGGAACTAATTGGAACATCTAAAATAATTGTAACTTCGACTACTTCTATTCAGTAGGTAAGCACCGTTCTCCGAAATTCTAAAGACTAAATAAACAGTTATAGAAGATGATAAACACAGACCATATATTATGTCTCTCTAGGACATGGGCTGTCTCCGTTTTTATTTGTAAGGATTATACTCCTGATGAGGCGTTGAAATAAATAACCCGAAGCATATAGAGTTATAATAAAGTGATTGACCGAGAATTGGTGTTCCTATAAACTCAGACATTTTGCCTACAAGTGATATCAGATTAGTCTTGTAGGGCCATTGGTGAGTCGTGAAGAATATTATTTTAAGAAATTTCTTTTAGCTTGGAAGATACAATTTCGCAATTCTAAAGAAAAGGGCCTAGAATTTCAAATATAGAGTTAACATGCATGTTATTAAAAGTCCATCACGCAGGGGCTGCGTAAACTAAGCAGATTTCCCGCGTGAAGTTATACAATATAGAAATCTCCATACGAGAGCCGAACAGTTACGGCAAAGGACCGAACTAGCTTTTGGCGGGAAACTCGACCGTTATCCGTTATCGGCCCAAATTTAATAAAAATGCAAATATCTCGGTTAATATTCAAGATAGAGAATAAATGTATAGAGCAATATTTATAGTACATTTAATTTACAATAAGATTGGTCCTATACAATTTTTTGGTAACGGAGATATTTCGAACTTTCAAAAATCCCCCCTCTAAACTCCCCCTCCCACTGGTCCGATTTCAGCCATTAACGAACTTGATCTGTCTTTTTGCATGAAACGTTTAAATATCGAGTTTGGTAACGATCAAACAAAAATTGCGACCACTAGAGCGTTAACAGACAAATATATATATAATTTTGAACGGACCTCATTTTCGTCATCTCCTGGGTAGGATCGATGGACATTTGAAGAAAATTTTCGAATATCGCGTCATGAGTACGACCTCAATAGCTGATTTCCCTTAAGGGAAATTTGCTAAAACTAACTGAAAATATGATAGAACGAATGGTCGTCTATCTTCCCAAACTCATTACAACTGAATTACAAATTATGTAAGCAAGAGCTTTGATAGCGCCATAAGCGTAATAAATGTTTAGTTAGTACGCCATATAATTTTATACCGATCTTAACAGAAACTTAGAATTGCTATTATTCAATATGTCATTCCGTCTGATTAAAAAAATCTCACTCTCTCGAGCTGAATGTGATATAATTATGCTAAAGTGTTTCTAATTCCCTTAAGATACTCTTAAGCAATGCCGCATGCTGACATTTATGAAAAGAGTTTACCTTAGTTAAGCATCCATGCTTTTATGGACCCATAACAATAAACTCGCAGAAAGTAATAAACAGCGAGAATTAATCTATCTCAATTTAGAGAATTTCCGTGGTTGGCAACGTGGAGAGCCATTATCAAGAAAATGTTACTCAACACCTATTATCATATCAATTCAACTCTTTTGCTGTTTACCACCAAGCTAAGCTTCCACCTGATTATGTAACCACGCTATTCTCTGCTCATAATAATTATATATTCTGTCCTTGGCAGTGAATTTCCATAATACAGAGAGTATTGATGGGAAGACTCTCGTGTTTATTTCCAACATTCAACTCTTAAAATATTGATATAAGTATTTCCATTAAATGCTAACATAACAGGTTACGTCAAATATTTTTGTTTTCTATAAAACCTTAACTATTATTATGTCAATTAATTTCTTTACATATAAATAAATAGCACTTATATAATATATTTGTTATAAAATTAGCTTAAATTCCATTAATACATTTTATAAAATCTACCAATTTCATAATTATATATAACACATTAATTTCGCTAATAATCTTGATACCACTCTCTATTAAACTAGTAAACGTTGACTCCGACTAGGACCTCAAAGTCTTCCTATTGTGTCTGCCACTATGTAAACTCATTCATGCAGTTTTAATAAAAAGACGTAAATTCACGAAATTTGGTGGGCATATTTGTATTGCTACGTACAAGGATGGTGAATACCTACATCATAAACTCCTCTTAGCCCCCATTTTCAGGCCTAAATACAGGGGTAAGCTTGGAATATTATTAATAATGTGTTTTCACTAACTCTTGTATGTACACTCGTAAAAAAAGGAACATTTGAATTTTGAAATTCTAAAATTTCGAACTTGCGATCTTTCATAAGTTAATATTTTACAGATATTATAGTATCATAATTATATTATTTTTAGAATATGTTTTCCTTTATTTATTGAGCATTTCCAAGAAAGAGTTGTGGGTCGGTCAAGTTGGTTGGATGGTAATGTTCTGTTCCATACAGTAGGAACTCCCCTCCCTTTCTCGTTCCTCTACTGATGATTTTAAGGAAAAATAGCCAACCCCTTATTTTTAGCAGATTTCTCTGAAGGGAAATACGATGAATATGAGGAAAATGACGATTTTTAATCAATGTATATATATATATATATATATATATATATATATATATATTTGTCTGATAACGCTCTAGAGGTTATTTTTGTTCGTTCGTTACCGAACTCGGTATTTAAACATTCAATGTAAAATAAAAGCTGCTGAAATCCGACCAGGGCTGGGCTAATTTTTGTGACGATCAAAGATGTTTTTTTTTTATTAAATGTAAGTGAACTATACAGTCACGGGTGCCAATTACATAATGATTAAATGCAATGCACGTGTATCGACATAAGCATTCTGAGACTCATTACATCGAACTAAATTTTCACCTGACTGCTATAATGAATTATCATAAGATGTGTATACAGTTCATTACTATTATCTAATACTGAAACAATGTTTCAAGCTTTATAGGATCTCAAACAATGGATTAACTCCCTGCATTCAATAAGATGTTATTTATACTATTGGCTTGTGTTAACTAACTCCCTGATTCCAGAACCAAGAACAAGTCATAAGCCAATCACATTATTCTTAACTTATATAACCTTAGGTTTATTAAGAGGAACATGAACATAAGAAAACAAATCGCCAAATAGGACTGGAATGCCCTCAATATTTGGATATATCTGACAATAAAACATTGATACAACTTTATAGATACATTGAATATTTAAAAATGATGTATATAAGTTATTGGTTATCATTATCTTCACAGAAACATATAGTCTTATTGGGTATTTATATATACAAGTGCTCAGATATGATTGACATTTGTATCAATAGATCGGTAAATTTTCTTCCTCGTGCGTCACATTCTTGTTAACAACTGGTGAGCAATTTGTCTCTAACCTCTGTTGTAGAGAACTATTTTTCGTCGAAAGGTGAATCCTGATTCGAATGATTTCGTAGTTTATACTATAATTCAGAAGAGTAACTGTGGAAACTATGTTAGGATGGTTAATAGAAATGTACGTTTAAAACATTGAGTCTTACAGAAACTATAACCTTTTTGAGTCCACTTATATACATGTTATAACTCGTTCACTGGTTAAATCACAACCTATAATCACATCTATGAATTAGCTTATTACTGTGTAATGAAACACATAAATGAAATGACGTGCCAAGCTCTTTCATGCATATTATCAACATTAACTACAAAAATAAACGAATGCCACATATATTTAATAAGTATCCAAACATTTAATCCATCAACACCAAATTAGAACAAGACAAACAACAATAAAAAGAACTAGTTATCTTCTTTAAAACAAACAAATATATTTCAAAAAAACACATAGTTCATAATGAAAAATAAATTATTATGAGATGAAACAAGGAAAAGGGTCCAACACAATTCTTGGCTAGGGTACTCCAAAATTTATTATTCCTTTTGTTATAATTTACGTTACCATTCAAAAATTTAAGAAGGCTCCTTTACTTTTCAAAACGATACCTAGGGGACTAACTGTACTTGAAGAGTCAGGGTTCTTTAGTTGAACATTTGTATTTAGTCTGGTCTTATCTCCTGTCGTTATATTAAATGACCTTAACCGAAGTTAGTAACTTCTAACTAACTCGTGACAATGATGCTGAACGATCATTGTGAAGAGGTTGGGGATAAAGTTAGAAGCGTATTGCACTCACCTCAGGTCTAGAGTTTGGTCAGTCAAACTATAATTATTATATAATTTTATGTTTCACGATCTTCATGTTTTACTAATTTACGAAGTTTGAACCCCTACACAACTCACTCTAAATATGTGCATTTACTATTTTATATCGTAAGAAACAAAATATAATTCTAACCCAATCAGAGTTCACACAATAGCCTTACTACGCTCATCTGACTAAAAACGTTGAGATCAGTGTATTATATAAGAGTTAAAAGAGATTGCAAATTTGAAAAAAAAAACAGCATTGGTTTGAAACTGAGAAAACAATAAAAAAACTATTTTAACTTCTAAAATTCAGAAGGAAAAGCAACCACAGCATACTTCATGCCTAGTGTGCTTCTGTGAACTTTACAACTTTCTGTTCTCGGCTTATACTTTAGAGACATTAACTCCAAAAAGCTGCAGTTTCTTGCATTAAAATCCAGTATGCAACCCGGACAGTTACCTATTTACAGCTATAGTATTTAGCATTATTATTTTTACATTATCAGCTAAGTCTTATTCTCTTCTTATTACTCGCCCAAAAAATATGTAACTGTACATTTAAACAGAAATCCTTGTAAATCTTGAGGGTTTATAATTAAATGTAAGCAATTTCGTTCGGAATTCATAAATTCAAAACGTTGATAGCAATCTATTTGTGACCTTACTTGCATATTTGATTTTGATATCGCAAAAATAATAGAGAAATGTCAACGTCGCCAAGTCAAAAAGAAATTAGAAAAATACTGAGGATAAACATACTACGGATTAGAAAAAAAGAAATTAGACATTTAATGTTCTTTAAATGTTTCCATAAACAGGTTTCATTATGCATTATTGTATTTAAAAATGTATTATAAGAAAAGCTAGGATGTAGTGCGTTTGGGAGTCTAAGATATATACTCTGATATTCAGTTAATATCAGTAAATGGTGAAGTAATACCATTCATAGCCGTTGATTCATGTAACTACTGTATTGACGTGGCTGAGGAAGTGAAACGTTCTCCCCTAGACGAATGAGCATAATAATTTTGTATACTGAGATCTCCTTAAACATGAAGATAGGTTAAAAGGGAACGGAACTGTCTTGTGTGAAAATAATTATGGAGTAGGAGTGATATGGGGCTTTAATTACAAAACCCATAGCCAAGTGATTGCTAAAATAATCAAATAAAGTTTTTTCTGTGGAAATGCAAATTGCAGTCGGTACTTATTCGCCCTTCTCGTGCGTTATTTTTTTTTCTTTTTTTTTTTTTAGAATCGGTTGAAACACATTTAATAGTCTCCAGGCAAAGAATACACTATTATAATCTTGTATGATACCTTTATAACCATTTTCTTAATTTGTTGGCAAGGTGACTAAATAAATACAATTCCTTTTCTCTTTTAAATCGTTTTATTTTCTCCTGTATGTAAATTGTCATCTCTGCAGGAGCTCAAATATTCAACTAAAAATATAACACAAAGATTTAATAGATCCTCAAAAATGCATGTTTTCATGATAAACATGTTCATCATGAACGTCCAAAATCTGAAATTACCTAAAGTCCTTTAATTACGTAGAAATTTATGGAATAATATGCCCTAGCCATTTGCCGGTCACTTACTAAACTGGTGGCATCCAGAACAGGATGGCATCAAGCTGAAACATCAGCTGATTTAAATCGATAGTAACATTCTACTTGTGATTAATTATTTAAGAACCCCGATAAAGCTGTGTGAAATATGTTAATCTTGGAAATATTATATCTGTTTTTTATTCACCGTTTTTTTCTATGTGGATGTAAATGAAGAAAAATTCACAAAATAATTACGAATAGAATGGCAAGTATCAATTTAAATCAGCTGAAGTAACCAACTGCGGGTATCACCAGTTTAGTATTGTGATCAGTTCATGGTTTTCATTGTGGTTAATGGACTTCTAGGTTATTTCAGATTTCGGACATTCATGACAAACGTGTCAATTAAAAACTTTTTGAGGATGTACTAAATTTTATTATTATACTTTTACTGGCCCCTGAAGAGGTGGCTTTTAGTCTCGAAACACTTAGAGCAGAATAATGAGATTTAAATCAGAATATATTTTTATTTATTTACTGACCAGACTGGCAACAAATTAAGATGACAATATCAAATAGTTGGGCCAAAAACTATAGTTACTACTTATCTATCAGATGCAATGAAACTTTAAACTACTAACACAAACATATTTCATTTTTCAATATTTTTCTTCATCTTGAAAATCGTCACGTTAAGATCCTCATTATCAGTATAGTCTCCTAATACATTATTTCGTATCAGTTTAGAGGAACTAAGTTTATGAAAATTTTTGTTGAACTATTTTATTTGTATTTGCATATAACAATTAATTGAATTATATATTTCACTCAATTAATATTAATACTATTCACTTTCTTCTTGGCTAGATGGCAATATTTTTCCTATAAACTAGACAGGATTAACAGAATTTTCGATTTTGTTCCGGATGTTGATGTAATTTGTATCTCTTTTTAAAAAAATATTAAATATAAGCATAGCAATAAACATTTTTACACTATTATTATCCTGAAATTAATTATATATTCGTTCGCTACTACTTGGAAAATCTATATTTCATAGAGTACTACTGTTCATTTTTATATTGTTTAATATTCACACAATATTATTTTAGGATTATGTTCTCGCAAGGTAGGGTTATTTTTTTTTTTAATTTTAGACTCTATTTGTATTTATAATTATTATTTTAATACTGATATTTTTCTCCTAATTATTTGATCCTACATTTACAATAGGATTATATAATGAAAGCATGTAGTTTTAAAAGTGACTATTGGAATAAATAAAAAGAATAAACACGAATTGCGTTCTGTGGTTTATATAAGAAGTAAACTGAGTTAAGAAATATTTTAGTGAAGTTTCTGTAGCAAGCCAAAATACTAAATATAACAATTACATGTTTTTGTCTGGAGACGTGAAAATGTGCTCAAAATCAGTCTAAAATAAAGAGAATTCAATCGACTAAGCGAGTTGTTACTTGCATCCCCACAAAAAAAAAAGAAAAAAAAAGAATTGTCGATGTTGAGTAATTTTTTGAAACGAGTCAAAGATTTACTCTTAACAGCGACCTAAATAAAAGCTGGCTGAAGTAATAAAAATTTTGGGAGTCATAAGGCCAATGATATTCATTTCAATTTTATTCTTCGTCTGCATTGTACACTTCACATTCAAGAACGCTGTTTTTTTCAACCTTCAAATATTAAATTCACTTCAAACTGTACTTTAAATTCACATATTACACACTAAATTGGACCTTTTATTAGGGTTGAAATCAAGAGATCTTGTAATATATTTTATTCACCTTAAAAAGGGTGAACATTAGTTAATAAACGATAAGTGATTATACTCTAGCCTGTGGTCTGGTAAACATAAGGAATAAAAAACTGACGGTTCTATCAAAGAAGGACCAAAACGTTTTTGAAAAAAATTAACAAGTAATTGGAAAAAACTAAGAATTATTTCCATGTATAAGAACTTTCATTTTGTTCAAAGGAATATTTCACATTTTCAATTATTTTGACTTACTTACTTATGTTAATTTGACACATGTTGTTCCTGCCCCTATTTATTTTTCTATTTACTTTCTTTCGTGAGAAGATATTGGAGAAAACGTTCTGGAAAATTTTAAGCTTTTTCAATCAAGCTCACTTTCTGAGCTTTGCGAAAACGAATTGGGCGTTGGGAACTGCAACTCATTAATAAGGAAATTTCTTTCTCTGATTTTAACTTATTCTAATCGTTTGTAATGTTTGTGGCATCTTGGACTAAGTTGGCTAATTCTAAGCAGTTTCTCAATATTCTCACGATGATAAGTACACGCATAGTAAATGATTGAAATTTAAACTCGAAGCCCGGTAATGAGAGAGCTAAACACAATGTAGTATACCACACCGGATCTCCTAGTTGCAAGTCCAACCCCCAACCACTGAGCTTGCAGTAACAAACTATTTTGATTTTCAATGTAGTTTAATTATAGATATACTCTTTTCAACATATCTGCATTTTGCCCAACCGGCCACAATATTCATTTCTCTAAAAGAATGGGCATACAATGACATTAAGCATGGATATGCGTCTTGTTTTTTACGATTATTTCTCAGTCACTCGCGTCAATTCTTTTTCTAATGTCCCATTTACGGTTTGGGAACCATATGTTAATAAGACCTATAGTCTAATAAATATATCATTTAAAAGTTCCCATTCAGCAATAGATAGAAATATCAATGATTTATGAAATGGCACAGACTTTCAGGAGCAAAGTTGGGATCTATAGCTTTTGGCTATCGGTACCAATAATAAGAAAATCCCACCACTAACAGATATTCACTCATTTATTCTGGGCATTCCTTGTGCTCCATAATATGTTTATAAGTTAATCCGTTAGAAAACTAATTATCAAATATATTAGTCAGCATTTAGCATTATTAAGGTATTTTTAATGGACTATGAAAATGCAAATTCGCTACAAAAGTGCGAAGTAGGTTTTATATTGATGGGTTGAATTGCAAAAGTAGGTTTGGATATTGATGTCAATTTTCTTAGGTAAGATTTGTTTTGAAGCAGATCCAATTTTTTTTCAACAGTGCACAAGATAAATATTCTGGTTTGATTAGGGTGTTTATAGTAATCTAATCTCAAAATAGATTTTAATTGAGTGCTTAGAAATGTTCACTTTCAATCATTATTACCATTTTTAACACTTTAGAAAGGTTTTATAAGTCCCATATATATTGTAATGCTTTGTTCTTTGAAAGTACTAAAAGGTATGCCAAAGATCTTGTTATTGTTGAAGGTCCAACTTAGTGTGTGAAATGTGATTTTTTTTTTTTTTTTTTAAATGCCGTTGAAGAGTTGACATTTGCTGTGAAATGTATACATCATACGAAGAATGACGGTGAAACCAATATTTAGTAACCCTCTGCCTCCACCGAATTTTCATCCTGTGAACTTGGAGCCAGTATTATAAGAACAATTAATAAGAAGGTAACTTTTATAGATTAGACACAGAGAGGCAAAGAACATTGAGTACGCTTGGGTGAATGAAAGATAAAACTGACTAGCAGGAGCCAGCTGCACATGCATCTTTCAATGTTCTCCATAAATTAGTATAGTTTAACATTTTTCTGAAACAATCATCAATAGAACCACATGACGTAAAACATTGAATTAAGAGAACATAGATAAAAAAGAAAACCATTCCCAACTGATACTGCTTTATTTTGCGTCAAGTTGTAAGATTTCATTGTTAGACATTTTTATACATTTATATTTGGGAATTTCTCTACGAAGAGCTGGCCATTATTTGAAATACATAATTAAAAAAGTTAATTTGACGACATAGCACAGTATATTTTTAATTTTGATTAATCTAAATTACGCATTCCTATTATATTCAAATTGAAATATTGCTTAAAACGTACTATTTCATTAATCGTATAGATTAATTAAGAAAGAAAATTATACAATTCGGGGCTATTTAAAATGGGCTATCCATTGGGTGATTAAGGAAATTCCTCTTAACCAACTATTGTATTCTAATTTTCTAAAACAATAAAAGAGAACGTTTCTCATTTATAAATAGGTTATATTTATAAAATAATATTAAATAACTACTTTGGTTACAATTCACTTTTACGAAACATTTAATCCTGATAAATGCAGTGCATAACAAGTCCCAGTGATATGGGTATAGCACAGAAGTGTAAGACAGCTTTTAATAATAAAAAAAGGACTGTACACTTGTAGTGGTTATAAAACACTATAAATGTCTTAAACACAGTCACACTATGCATTGAAAATACTTATTTCCTGTATTAGTCTTTAATGCTTTAATTTATATTTGGGACGATTCTTTGATGCATTTAATAACAATCTACTAATTCATTGATTTTCATATCTCATTTTCAAATTAATATTTGGTGAGAACAATCAATCACACACTTCCCAAAATACAGGGAATTATTGTAAAATATAAAAATGTTTTCTTTTGGATGAACAACATCGTTATAACTGTAATAAGTATAATTAGTACAAATAAGAGAATAAGTTTACAGATGAATCGTTAATTACTGTTAATTAATAAAGAGGTTAGAGTGTTAGTGGATATTTGTTACAAATGCTATTTTATTCAATTTTCTCAAGAAAGGTTATGAATTAAAAACGACCTTGATGAATGCCACTGTATAATTTAATGTTTAAATTATTGAGAGATTTTTGTATGAAATGACTTTATTGCAGTTGAGTTTACTAGCGTATTTTAAGTGTTTTAAAGTTGAAGAATTCGGCATTTTTATTTCACTCCTTAATTAAGTATTTCAAAGAGAGTAAAAAATGTGTAGACAATTAATTGAATTTCAAATAATTCTGCTCAGCTCTGATGTCAAATGTACTTTCTTTTAATATTATTTGTAAAGGTAGAATGAAAAATACACAACTGCATCTTTGCGTTCCCATTAGAAGAAACGCTTCGGCACTGTATAAGACTTATCGAAGCTGTGTACTTCCCGGCGGGAAATAGAAGGCGTTCAAATTATTTCCTCTAGTGAAACTATCCATTTAAATATAATTACTCTACAAATATTAAAATGTCATTTAGAAAATTTTTAGAACAGATTTTGATTTTAAATATAATATTTTAATAAAATGTTCTAAAGGAGTGTTTAATCTAACAAACGGATTGATTCCGCCGTTCTAATAATGAATATCTGAACTTGAAGCTAAACTGCTCTATCAGAAGAGGGGGTTTTCTCAAATTAAGCCGATACAGAGTTGTTTTATGTGTCCGTTCGGAGAAATGACTCACTCATTTTTGCTGCTGATTTAACATTGATCCCGGGATGGTGAAGTTGGTAGTGTGGCTGGCTGACAAGAGATGTTGCCGAGTGAAAGCCGTGGATATCTAGAATAGGGTTGCTCCCAGTAGAAAGGCCTGAAATAGGTAGAAAGAGTTGAGCTGGCTCTACGCTTCTTTCAAACAACCACCGACACAACTAAGACTTAGTATAAAAAAAAGAAAACAAAATTGAAGAAAAGTAAAACAAAAACAGAAAAAGAGAGAAAAATGAAAAAAAGGAAAATTTTAAAAGAAATAACTCGCCGTTTTACAGCTTTTTGGAGGGACATTCATTTACCTGAACACTCTCTCAGTGTAGTGCTGAATAAGCTGCTACAATTGCACATTTTCCACCGTTATCTCTTTTTAAACAACACTACTTATATTCATATTCTTAAAATGCGTCTCTCATGATCCTATAATCCTTTATCCATTGGAAGGATACTCTCATGACGAAAGTACTCAGTAACTATATCTATCTTTCAATTACAGCGCCCCAAAACAACTATCCTACTTGGAGATAATTCTTTACTTTCTATGAGTTCCAGAGTTTGTTTGACACTATAAGCATTTTGCAGATTTTCATTAAGGGAAACCAGCCATTGAGGGTGTACTCAAGACGCGATTTTTGAAAGTTTTATTATATTTATATGTTGAAATATTTTTAGAAATCCTATACTTATAATATAAGAAACTGGAATATAATTTTATGAATGATAACCTACAATATTCTACTCTCTCATATTAATTAAAATCATTTTTCTCTCTCTCATAGATACACACTCGCACACTGTGAAAATCTTACGGAGAGTGCTATATATCACTTGGCACTGGAAGAACGAATGAAAAAGTCATGAAAGAACATTTTTCGATGTAGCGCATAATAGGTATATTTACGGTCTACATTTCAAATATTCTCTAGGCCAATCCCTTTATGTCCTGAGTTTGAAAATTAAGGAAGTTGACCTTCTCATAAAACGTATGATGCCGAGTTTGGTAACGATGAAAAATAAATTGCGGCCAATCAAAAAAAGATTTTCGCCACCTGATAGATAGTGGGCATGGGAATAAATGAAGTGTGAATTATCTCAATATCTGATCGTTTAAGGAAATTGCTGAAACCGGGATTGCCTACAGCAGAAATTCCTAGAACATGTTGGGGGAAACTTTTATTAAAATAAATAATGTACTACCAGGTAATTTTTAATCATTAATCGGCACCCACAACTTATATTTGAGGGCTATAAAGGTTTTTGCCATAAGCCGGTACAGTACCTAGTCGCATGTCCGGTTTGAGAAGCGTTTCTCAAAAAAAACAAAACAACAGTAACGCGATTTGTTAATTACGTTGGAAATAGGGTATATTTCAACAATTGTAATGATTTATGATCAAGTAATTTGATCTTTAGACATGATGGAATGATAAATGTGTCACAAAAGACGAACTGTAGTAAGTGATATGAACATGGTTAGCAGTGAGTGAAGGGATAGTTATGAATCTGCTAAAAGGGTGAAACATTGGCATTCTTGTAAGAGGATCTCTTTGGTTTGAAGGTTTCAAGCACACTTATTTCTACATGACTTTCCCATCCGCCCTTTCAAAGAGCTATTCGGTTTTGCTTGGCTCCTGCTAGTACGGTGGAAAATTAATTCAACACTACACAAGTTTGGCCACACTTTTCTGCCTAATATAACTAGAAATCGTATGAAGGGTCTATCAAGATTACACAATGCAAATATTTGAATCTAAAATATTATAATAGTGACTCAGTTTTTTTCCCTGAAACCTAATACTACTTCAGCTACCGTTTCTCAATTGAGCACTATATAGTATCGGCATCGATCATTTATTAAAAAAAAAACCCTTTTGATTCAAATAAAAATACAAACTACTACTTAATTGTTGGAACTCTGTATTTAGGGCCTAGTTCTAGCATTTACCTTTTACATTTCTATATTTAACCTCCCAATAGTTGGCATCTTATGTATGTACGTACATGAACACATACACATATAGCGTTTTCAATAGACGTAATTTTTATCCACTACTAAGTAGGGTCGATGGATATTTGAATATAGTGGGAAAATTTGCATCAAATGTATAACCTCAATAAGTGATTTCTGTTGAGGAAAATCTGCTTTATACGATAAAAGAGTTCTAATTAGACACGTGCCTAAAAATGAAATGTGAAGTAATAAATAGCTCCGGAATTAATTGAGTAATAAAAAAGATCAACCGCACCAAGCCTGCTACCCACCCTGAATAATTTTGTATGAAGTTTGATTTATATATGACAGAATTAAATACTTTTGAATCTTAACTCATGAAACTTCTAATGACTTGATATTATTGTGATTGTAGAAAATGGACTAATCAGTATATTTATCATTCTAAGAATGAAATGAATAATAAAATCGAATGTTATTGAATGTTGAATTTTTATCTATTATCAAAGTTGTATAACAAGCTAAATTATTTTAATAATGTAACTTATGTACTTTTAAGTAACACTCCACTTTTAAAAATTAAATAATAAAATCAACTCGTCTTTGATTTTCTCAATTTATATAAATTAATCTCAAAAGAGGTAAACTTCTGGGGTAAATTCAAAACGTGTGAACGCTTGGTACTTTCATTGAAAATATAAGTAAAATATAGAAAATAAAGTTTCTTAGACAGAACGAAGTAAAACATGGAGGGACCAAATAATGTCTATCCAAAGTAGATAGTTGAATGGAGTAATAGCCTTTCATTTTACGGTAGCAGTTAGATACCACTCAAATTGTTTCAACATTTATCATAAAAAAATTCTGCTAAAAGTTTTAGATAACGGAGGAAAATGTGTGTAGTATTCCATCTAGTGATACTCGCAGCTTTTCTGATAGACCACTAGATCCTAATCACACACTCTGACCTACAAGGTCTAACCCATTCAATATAAATCTTTTTTCTCTTTATTTCTCTTCCATGCAATGTATCCCCAAACATCCTAATGTGAAAATGATGTTTGTGTCTCCCAATAACATTTACATGATTGGTGTGAGTATAAAAATTCTATTTACAAGAGAAATTAAGCAAAAAGATGTTAGGATTTCTATCAATGATTTTTGAACACTTGACTCTCATTTTCATAACTAAGAATCCCCTTGTGAGTGAGTAATTTTTTTTAGTGCTTACAATATTGAAAGAAGAAAAACAAATGTGAAGTGGTTACCAGTATTAAAGGTATTAATTAACTTTAGCCACAATATAGCTGATGGAACTGTTTTACCAACAAATAATGCCCTGAATGACGTGTGCAGTACGTTTGATTTCCAGTCTTTTGTTACGTAGTTGTGAATTAAATTAAAGAACTGAATATAAAACAGAAATCCTTGTCGTGAAATAACACAATCGAATTATTTGTAACCAAATTTCGTAAACTACAATTCATTTTTACTGACCATTAGGGTATATATAATTAGTGCTCTTATGAGTGGTTCATAATTGTATGGAATATCAATTTAAATATTCCTTTTTTTACCCTCCCAGAGTCGTCCACAAATATGGGATTGATCGACCTTGGCACGTTTTAGCTGTATCTGAAAGAGTCAGGGTTTAAATGTTAAGTGTATTCTATTTCTTACATAACCGAATGTTAAAGTTTCATCAAAACAGCTTGAGCTATTCTTCGGAAGATTCTTTCATGGATTTCCTTGATGAATGCTTGAAGGTCATAATAACCATATGAAAAGAGTATTAAAGAATATTTTGGGATTGTTTTTCATAAAACAATTCATTCAATGAGAAAATAATGAGCGGTCCTTGGAATAAATTTTGATTTTAACTTTTTTATACTATTATCTTTTTTGTCTTTATAAATATTAATTTGAAGACTTTTTTCTTTAAACATTTCACGGAAATAAAAAAATTGGGAGTTTTCGTTTTATTCTGGTTTCATAATCTACTTCTAATTAGTAAATATTGCAATTTATTATGATTTTTCAGGGACTAAATGTAATGTTCTCTTTTATTTATAACATATTTTTATCAAATGTTTCTATAAAAACATTTGTTAATGGCAATTACTAATGTGAAATGTGGCTGTAGTAGTGCTTGTCCAAGTCGTTAAGTGCTAACAAAACTAACCAAGCATGGTTACAGAGATTGCTGACTGAGTCTATTCATTTTCATACCATAAGGTTGTCATCACTCAGCTACTTAATTAAGAAAAAGCTATGCCACGTTAAGTATGCAATGCTTGGATGTGGTACAAAGTAGCACTCCTTCTAAAAATGATTTATGGCAGGCCATTTAGTGTTACTGTGCCAGAATAATTGGTAATAGTACTGAGAATTTCAAAGAGTTTAACCGTGTTGTGTCAAATATTCTGGGAGCTGAGTTTTAGGACGCAACGCATACATATTTTGTCAATCTATTTTTCTTCTATATCTGAAAATGGTGTGAACAAATATTTTCCTACGTATCGTCTCGGTCATTGTAAAGAATTAGATTTATATTATAGCGTGAATTTGTTTTTTAATCTGGATGTTATTGTTTGATAATTGGTTCATATGGTTACCTATGTTATGATAAAATATGTGAATTTAGTTCAGTTTGTCTCATTAGTGAGTGTCTCATGAATAAATGAATGTGACGACGAAATATTTTTAACTGGTATGAGTATGGAAAACAAGTGTGCCAAATTTCATGCCGATCAGATCAAGTTAAACCATTACTGTGGATTGAGGAAACACAAAACTCAATGGTAAATTTATACTTTTGGGTCATTTGCGTGCGGGAAGAAACCAACATGGGTACAAAAATAATTCATTTTTAAACTGGCAATGAAATTTTAAATGAAGGTTTAATTGTTGGCGCGTAACGGATCTCATCACTGGTAACCACATAAAATCTATTGGTTCATAATATTTGGATATTTTTGTTTTTCTAATACAAATTCTAATGATAGTTTCAAATTTCATTGGAGGAAAACACTTTAAAAGGGGTTTCTTAGTTTAAGTATGTAAAAACGTGTATGTAAAATATTATTAAAAGGAAACAAATTCAACAACAGGTCTGTAGAATATGTTATTAGTTATTACACTAATAGTGGGAAAGTTCTTAGAAAAGAGTATGGCGGGGGAATGAGGTAATGTAATAGCTCGACAAATAGAAATATCGGGACCAAGAGGAAGATAAAATTAGCCAATGCTTTCCAAATCAAAGCATCTATAATAGAGATACAAGTTAGATTTATGACTGAGGGCAAGGGATACACAGACCAATATGCAGACCAACAACTCTATTTCTGAAGTTGTTATCCATGCGTTATTGCAGATGGCTTGGGAATCTCGTTAATGGCAAAATAAGATAACCTGGCGATGCAGATAAGGCTGGGGATTTGCTTCTCTTCTAATGCCGTAGACCACAAATTAAACTCACCTGAAACATAAAAAAAATAATATATATTAAAAAATTAGTCCATTAATATCCCATAGAGAAGATATAATGAAAATACATGCTAATTTAAATTTATAATTATTTGTCAAGCACGTCACGCTGGGACTGCATATACTAAGATGATGACGAACTGCTGGAAAGACACAATTGGTAATTTCATTTCACCACCAATTCTATATTAATAATAATAAGAAGCCTGATATACAGAAACTGAAATGTACGCTGGACATGAGATTTTTAGTGACTCAGTTACTTAAGTTAAACATCATACTATTTATTATAAGTGGGGGTTTACCGAAGGCTGAGAACATAAAAATACAAATGACTCGCTTAATATTCGAGATAAGAAATAAATGTATTGAAAAACAATTGCAGTACATAAAAAGTCCGTCACGCAGGGGCTGCGTAAACTAAGCAGACTTCCCACTTGAAGCTTTACAAAAGAGAAATCCGCCTAATAACCGCTGTAGTAGGAAGGGATCTCTAAACCTATTCACGAGGGACAAATAGTTCTGGAAACGGCCACCAGAGCTCTCGGCGGAGAGTCCGGAACATGGCGGGGTTCCGTCGACCACACTCACAATACAAATGCAAATATCTCGGTTAATATTCAAGATACAGAATAAATGTATAGAACAATATTTATAGTACATGTAATTTACATTGATTGATTCTATACAATTTTTCGATCCGACGAATAATAACGGAGATATTTTGAATTTTCAAAAATCCCCCTCTCTAAAACCCACCTCCCACTGATCCGATTTCAGCCATTAACGAACTTGATCTTTCTTTTTACGTAAAACGCTTAAATATGAAGTTTGGTAACGATAAAACAAAAATTGCGACCGCTAGAGCGTTAACAGACAAATATATATATATATATATATATATATATATATATATATATATATATATATATATATAATTTTGAACGGACCTCATTTTAGTCATCTCCTGGGTAGGATCGATGGACATTTGAGGAAATTTTTCAAAACTCGCGTCATGAGTATGACCTCAATAGCTGATTTTCCTTAAGGTAAATCTGCTAAATGTTTAACATGATTGGTTTTATAACATGTTTCAATGCGACTAATAACAACGGGGAAGTTTTGAGTTTTCCTCCCCCCCCCCCCTTTCCTATATGTCTGATTTCAGCCCGTAACCAACTTTAGTTTTACATGAAACACTTATATATAGAGTTTTGTATAGATAAAACAAAAATTCTGACCACTAGAGATATAATACACACACACACACACACACACACACACACACACACACACACACATATATACATATATACATATATATATATATATATACATATATATATATATATATATATATATATATATATATATATATATAAGAAAGAATACATAGTGAAACATTATTTATTATTATTATTTAAAAGAAGATAAGTTTTTTAAACATATCCTGTATTTGTTTTGTATGTAGGGGGTTATACTAAGAGTTCTTGTTTTTAGCAGATTCCCCTTAAGGGAAATCAGCTATTGAGGTCGTACTCATGACGCGAGTTTCGAAAAATTTCTTCAAATGTCCATCGATCCTACCCAGGAGATGACGAAAATGAGGTCCGTTCAAAATTATATATATATATATATATATATATATATATATATATATATATATATATATTTGTCTGTTTACACTCTAGCGGTCGCAATTTTCGTTTGATCGTTACCAAACTCGATATTTAAACGTTTTATGTAAAAATAAAGATAAAGTTCGTTAATGGCTGAAATCGGACTAGTGGGAGAGGGGGTTTAGAGGGGAGGATTTTCGAAAATTCACAATATCTCCGTTACTATACGTCGGATCGAAAAATTATATAGAATAAATCTGATTGCAAATTGAATGTACTATAAATAATGTTATATACATTTATTCTGTATCTTGAATATTAACCGAGATATTTGCATTTTTCGGTTTTCAGCTTCTGAGATGAGATCGGCTAACTTCGGGTCTAGTCGTGAGTTTCGGTCAAGAGTTAGTTCGGGCCGTTCCCGTAACTGTTAGACTCTCTATTCTGAAATTTCTCTATTGTATAACTTCACGTGGGAAATCTGCTTAGTTTACGCAGCCCCTGCGTGACGTACTTTTAATTAATATTATTAAAGGTTTTTTTCTGTATAAAGGGATACATATTTTTTGATGATGATGTTTTCTCCCATTAAATATTTGTTATCATGAATAATGTTAATCACTTGCTATAGAAATCATTAAACTATGTAGTTTCATTTTATTTAGGTACTTTTTAAACAATAACTAGAATCCTGGGAAAACGGCAGAAACTAGTTGAACTACACTTTTTACTTAAATATGGTACTCAGAATTCGAAAATGCTATGTTCTCATTGCCGTTATATGACAAGGAACAAGGAAAGTATGTATCCACTGGTATATAATCATTTATAGTAAGTCTGTCTATTAGTCTTCATTTTTCTCCGTATGCTTTTACTTCCTTTTACGGAAAATTTACGGTTTCCGCCGAATGGGGGGGGATTTATGGGGTTAAACGGATATATCTGTTTAACCCTCCCTGAGCCCATTACGTCTAGATTCGGCGTGACGACTGTACGTATCTCGCATAACTTTTTAGTGGCTTAAAGCTTGGCACGGCTAACCTCCTCGCAGCACCTTAACATTCTAGTGCTATATGATGAAATTTCATGTTTGGAGTTGTTTTACCCACCTACCCTTTTGATCGAAATTGCCGAAGGGGGAGAGGGAGGGTTTAGAGTAGGGCGAAAATAAAAAAAAAGTCAAATTTCTCCGTACGCATTGAGTGAAACTGTACCTTTTTTGTTTATTACAAAAAATGTATAAATTATGTTCCATGACCTACCGATACAATGCATTGGAACGGAGATATCGTGCTTCATTTTCAAATGAAATTGCGATTAAACATTTTGTTTATTTAATTTAAAGGAAGCACAAGGAACTAATTTGGTGTCCACATCAGATATTCTTGTGTCTGGATTGCTGTGAGTCAGTCTGTCTCTATATTTATCTTGCTATTATTTAATCTATTTCCCCCCTGAAAATATCCACCTTCAAATGAATATATAATTAGTTTATCACTTTGAGCTGCATAGTGAAAAATAAAAAGAATTATGTTGCCCAAATGTGAATCGATAGAGTGTGACATAATATGCACCTAATATTAATGTAGAAAATGAAAAGTTAATATAGTCAGATACACACACTCACAAATATATATATATATATATATATATATATATATATATATATATATATATATATATATATATACCCGTACACTAACTAAGGTAACCGGCTTCGCTCGGGAAATCATTAGAGACATTATGATGACGGTATCCGTGCACAATATTTTTAAATTTCCTCATCTCCGTGTTAAGGTCATGTACCTAAATATTTGGCAACTAACGCGAACTTATAGAATGTTTTAGCCCCGAATATTGAAAAGGAAAAAAAAAATATTTCCTGATCTGACCCGTCTGAACTGTTGAAAATATCGTAGACAATAATAATCATAATCATGGATTGCATTCATTCATAGTTCTTATGAACCATTACTGAGGTAGCTTTGATAGGGAAATATTTAGGCAGAATAATGAGTGTGAATGTTATTCAATGCAATTTTCCCACGTTCTTGTATAACGCACTTGTGATCTCATCTCACCGCGTATTCTAATTTTCTTTGTAAAAATTGATTGGTGGAAAAGTAGATGGGTTACTGGAGGCTGAAAACTAGCAAGTAGGAATAACTCTCTTAATACAGGAGAACAACAATTGTAGAACATCGGTAGTTTCACAAGATTGGTTGTATAAAATTTTACAATCCTAATCATAATGCAGGAAATATTTTGAATTTCCAAATTCCTTCTTCGCTCTAAACCGCCACTATTTCAGGTGACCATTTCAACCAACAACAAATCTGACCTTTAGTGTTGACTGAAACGGCTATATATCTGGTATGGTATAGATGAAATAAGTAAATAAACATTTTCAAAACAAGTATGTAAAATCTTAATTGATCTTAGAATAAAGCGGTCCATGACATTACAGCTTATTGTTAATACGAGATGGCGTGCGGGTTTACTGAAGGCTAAAACTAAAGAATCCAATATATCTCAGTCCATAATCACGATAGAGAAAAGGTCTGTCTACACAAAACACTTATAGGAATTTCATTTCCAATTAGATTGGTTATGTAGAATTTTTTGATCAGACTCATAATTACGGAAATATTTAAAAAGTTCAAACTTCTCCTCTGAACACCCCAACCCGTCCGATTTCAGAGGTTATTGAACTTCATCTTTAGTTTTACATGAAATGCTTATATCGAATTTGGTAACGATAAGACAAAGAAGATCGGTATATTCAATATAAAAAAAAAATTGAACGGACCTCATTTTCGTCATCACCTAGGTAAAATCGATGGACATTTGAGGAAATTTTAGAAATGCCACGTCATGAATACAACCTCAATAGCTGATTTCCCTTAAGGTAAATCTGCAAAAACTTGATATAGTTTCGGGATTGCAGCTATAATTACTCACAACCGCTGAGCCCTGATTTCTTTCCCTACTAATCCTACTCCTAAACCCAAGTATGAAAAGAAATATAGAGAGAAACAAATTGACGTGTGGTAAACGTAATTGAAGCTAGAAATCAACTGCTTAGTATCTGGAGATAAATTCTTCTCCGTCTATATTGCTTGCCATTTCTCATTGCCAACACTGTAGGCACTAATTAGACGAATGTGTAGTTGATGTGATGAAATGAGAAAGAAGTGTTTGTTGATAGCAAGCACTAGTCACTATGTCTGCTGGCTACTATTCTATTTCTAGAGTGCGACTGAAATAACCGAGAGAAGTGAAGGCGGCGTTGTTTGAAATAGGAAGGGGCTCAAAGTTACGGTGGAATTCAGCAATATTTACCGGGCAGCAAGCCAAGCAAAATCAGAGACAACTGTAACTAAGTACAACCGGAAAATGTAGCAATACAGTGGGAGACGAGAAGGCTGAAATGAGCAACTGTCTTACCGTGATTCCTTCTCTGATCAGAAGGCTGAAGTTTCTCTCGCAAAGACTGCAACCTATCATTACATTGTTGCCATGAACCAGACACACACACACACACACACACGACACATGAGTTCACGTATATATGAATGTGTATATGGACCCTCAAAGAAACTTGCACTTAGAGGACAAGATGTTACTTGAAATGAGGATCTACAAATGGTTTATTGAAGTGAGATGCAACGAAATAAGTTTGATATTGGCGTCCTGATATGACTTCCTTACTCTTAAATTAAATATATTAAATTGCTTACTTCATTTCATTTGAAAGAAGCTACTGATATTTTTATTATAATAAAATGTCTAATACAAATATTCTGTATCCTTAAGAGGTATGGACACATTAGTAATTTTTTATTTATTTTCGCCCTCCTCTAGGCCTCCCCACTCCCACTTTGTCAGTTTTAGTAAAAAAGGGGGGGGCGGTGAAAAAATAGATATTACAGCAGCCCTAAATATTAAATGTCAACATTCGTCGTACATACAGTCCACAGAAACTAGTCAAAGTGGGTTCAGGAATAGTTCCATTGACACCTGAAAACCGAACTGTTACCAGCTTCTCAATACTTCCTTTTACTTCGTACATGCAGATTTCCCATTTGCCGGGCTAAATGACCATGTTAAATTCCATTTCTCCAACAGGTCAATGTAAAAAGACAGTGAAAATTAAGCTGGACGCGTTATGCTTAGCGATACACTAGCTTTAAGTAAATATCACATGAGTTGGGGTGAGAGTAAACTAAAATCTGAACACTAAAAATTCTGAAAGTTAACAATATTACAGTTAGAGAAAATTAAGTAAAACTCTAAACATGGAAAAGCCAATTTTAAGCGCGATATCAATAATTTGTTTAATAAACGATTATTAGTAGTTTTTTTCGAATATCAAAAATAATGCCGAAATTCACGTAATTACTGATATATATATATATATATATATATATATATATATATATATATATATATATATATATATATGAATTCTCATACACAAGCAAACAGTCCTACGGACAATCGGAGACATTGGTTAGATCGTATTAGCCCTTAATGGAGGCAACAAGTCCTTTATGTCAGAGGTCTCCAAAAATAAAAAATACACATATTAATTCTTACCACTAGGATACTGATGTAATACATAACCATATCTAGAGAATTTCTTAATTTCCAGTAAAAAATAAAACTTTTATAAAAACATTGCGTCTTTACTTTCTTCTGGCACTCCCAAACAAAATAACATTGATTCAGTTTAATTATTTTGTATACTAACTAGTGTATACTTTTCAAAATATTCAATAAGAAGTAGTTTCCTTTTCAGCACTCTGGAGTCAAATGAACGCATTTCCCCTTAATATTACTATTTATTTACTGATGAATTAAACAAGTCTGTGAAAGTCTTAATAGGTCCTGTAATAGTTCCATCTGAGACAAGAATGGACAAGCGCTTCTCCTTGGAGTACGCGCGTAGGTAGCACATCCTTGTGCAAGTTTCTACAAGTTCAAAGTTTATTGCAACCCGATTATGCTGCTAACTTACACAATGCTATAAAATGTATTTACTCACTGCTAAAATAAGATGCGAAAAGAAGATTGTTCGAAAATCATAAAATCATGGATGCAAATTATTTAATAATTTTTTTTTACTTTTTAAAGTTTAAATAAATTTAATAATTATAATTATTTAATTAATTTTCAAAAAAGTAATTAAATATTCAAAATTAAAAGCTCGCCCTACTTGAATGAGATAGACTATCGCGATTTTCCACTGTTTCCGGGAACATTAACACATAAGTGAAGAAATCTTAATGCTCTGTGTTCCTAGAAGATACAAATGTTGAAGGACTAACCGATTAGTAGAATTGAAAACTATGAACAACAGCAAACGCCATTTTGAAATAATTAGCCAGTATATAGAAACGAGAAATGTTTTAAATACCACTATATGTAGATAGTTCTTTTTTAAAGGACTAAATACCATAAGGATAAGTCGACGGGAGAGAAAAGGAGAAAACTCCATTTTTGAAAGAATTATACTGAAATAAGAAAAAAAATAATAAAAGATTATTTCCATATGAATTATTAATATTAAATTACTTACTAACAAGTTTCTTTATTATTCGGGAAATCTCAGTACCATAGATATACATCATTTTATACGAGTTCAATGAAAAACAGTACTTTTCTTATTGTAGTTCATGTTTTTCTGGAAAATCCTGAACACTGCCTCTGAAATATATATCCCATTTCTGAAATACGGCCCATTTTGCGTTACACTCCCCGAATAAATGTAATTGGAGTGTGCTATTCAAATAGGTACTTCGGTATCTCGTGAATGAGTGATTCGACTTTCCTTCTCCCATTTCTTTTGGATCATTGACTATTAGTCCAATCAATATCTTCGGAACTAACAAAAGTCTCCCAAGCCTGTGCGGGTGAAATGAGTTAATATACATATTCTCGATTAAACGGTAGCAACATTTGAAGCTCACTTGCTCAACATTATTCCCGCTTTCTCTTCAATAACTGGTTCTACTGGTAAGGGTGAGGTTTTGAACAGGAAATATTGCGAAAATATCTTAAATTATTCTATAAAAATATTAGGGATCTAGGTGGGTATAATAATTATATATTAGTAACGACTCAAATGGACAAAATAATCCTTTTCTTTAATGAGACGAAAGACAATCACAAAACAGGAGGCATCGTTTAATTTAAAAAATGTGTTGCGGGTACCACATGAATTCCTATTAAAGTAAATAAACAAGATGTTTTGATACACTTCATTTAATGTTTTCGTTCGAAAGCGAGATATCTCCGTTCCAATGCGTAAAATCAAAAAATGTCATTGAACTTAATTTGTTTTTTATGATAAGCAAATTATATATTACTTTTTGGATACCTAATATGTAAGTTTACAATTTTTTATTTATTTTTTACTCTTCTAACCCACCTCACCCCAAATCCTCATTCTAAGAATAGTCGTTTTTTAGCTATACGAGATACGAAAAGACGCCTCCCCGAAACTAATCAAAATGGGTTGAGGGAAGGACAAAACGGTAAGACCGTTGACATCTGAAATCGAAAATTTTAGAGATTAAAATATTTTCTATACTTTGTACAAGAAAGTAAAAATCGTTCGGATGCCATAGCCCATGTATTTCATGTAATGAATCTACTTTGCAAAATTACAAACTTCAAACATTTTCTGTCTGAGCTAGAAAATAATATAAAACCCACAAAGTTGAATTTGCCGAAGACTGCTCTAGCGGTCGTAATTTTGGTTTAAACGTTCGCTAACACATAAACGTTTCACGTATAACAATACATCGTATTTAGGAAGTATTGTGTTCATCAGAGAAGGAGTGTGAATTTAAATAGGAAAAAAAAATGAGAAATATCTCCGTTATTTTTAGTCGAATCAATTATAATTATATATTTATAGTCTATCTTGTTGGATATGAAATGTGGCACAATTTTTGTCTTATAAATATTTACTCTAACCCAAGATTTTAGTTTACAGCCTTCATTTAACACCCACTTCTATCCATAAGATTTTTTATTTATTTATTTGGTTCGTGCCCCACAGCGATGGTGATTGGCATTATTAGAATGATATATTTACTCCTTCATGTGCTTACCTTTTTTGTACTTTATTTTTGTATTATGGAAAATATTTCTTTAATATCTGATTGTTTCTCATATCCGTGCTTTGTCTAAAGAATATAATAAAAGTTAAACCTTTTAAATCTTTTTAAGTATGCTGTAGACCTATTCTATTTTGTACTATATGTTTTTGTAAATGTTGATGTGTTTTAGATATGTTAGTATTTGTGGAATATATTGGCTGATGTCAGTTAATAGTTGTGTCATATCGTGGGGTATGTGAAGGTTTTTTCGTTGGATGCTGTCTGTCAGTATGTGTTTTATCGTAAGGTGTTTGTTGCATATAGGGTTATCAGTCCTTGTCATTAAGTGTCTATGTGTCAGGTACGTGTGACCCATCCTGACTCTGGCAAGAACTACTTCCTCCCGTCTAGCACTCCTATGGCTCGATGGCCACTCCTTTATAGTACTTCTGATACTGTGGAGGTGGTTCTTCTTTACTTCCATCCATTCTGATTGCCATTTGTTTCGGATTAGGTGGCGTATATGTCTCACTATTCCATAAGATTTACAATTAAAGGAAATTTACCAATAAATATGGTCATCTTGAATTTCGAGTCTTGTTTACATAGCCTTCACATTATGAGTGAAATAGAGAATTGGTTATGGGATGATGTCATCAGCAGAATAGTAGATGGTAAAAAATAATCAGAGGGGGTTAGAGGCGAAAAAATTGAGAATTCAAAATATTTCTCTTAAAATGAGTTAGATAAAAAAATCGTACATAACTAAACTTGTTGAAGATTTAATTCTCCATAAATGTCGTTCAACACAAAAAATCATTAAATGTCTCTACCTCAATTATATATATATGTGTGTGTGTGTATATATATATATATATATACCAATCATAAATACCAACTATTATTTTCAACTGATCTGTAGTACATGAGATACATTCAAATACCTCGTGTAATGAAGTCTTCTTCTTTCTTGACTCCAAAATGTTTATTTGATCTATACCATTCTTGATATTTAACAGTTCCATTCCCCATTAAAGATGATATTCTCAAGTGGCTGAAATCGAGCCAGGAATAGGAGGGTTTAGAGGCAAAGGGATTCGAAAATTCAAAACGTCTTCGTTATTGTGAATCGGATCGAAAAATGTTAAAGAACCAATCCTATTAAACTATTGATGTTCTACAATTGTTGTTCGTTACATTTTTTTTCGAAACTCAAATGTTAAGCGAGTCATACGTACTTTCGTGTCGTAAGCCGTCACTTGTACTCATCGAATTTTTAATAAACAGTCCGTTACGCAGGGGCTGCGTAAACTAAGATTTCCCACGCGAAGATTTACAATAGATAAATCTACATACTGGTAACACTACCGTGAAAGTGAATAAATACAAACGGTAATGAGAAATCCTTCACTCAATTTACAAGTTAATGATCTCTACAACGGAAAGCGGCTGATTTATAAACAAAAAGGCCAGCCAACCACGCGGCGCTGAATAGTTAGATAGACGGGAAAGAAAACCAATCAATGAAATATATCTGGATATAACATATTAATTTTATTGAAAACTATTTACTAAAACTAGTGCTGTAATTTGTAATGAATCAGAATCATTTTTATCTCAATCACTCAAATTTTAGTAATCCAATAATAAAAGAAGTGGGGGGGGGTCAATAGAACATATTTGCCAATATCTCACAAAGTAAAAGTTCAATGAAAACAATATTTGGCATTTAATATTCTAATAAAGTGGTTCATGATATAACTCCGTATTGTTAATATGACATTAGTAGAAGTGGGGGTTTCCTATAGGCTCAAAATTATTATTATTATTATTCATTAACGTCCACTTTTTGCAACTAAGGCTAATTGGGACGGGTTATCTACAGGTTACCACCCTTTTCTAGCCAGGGTGGGATTTTAGAATGTTATTTAATGAATTTCGTCACTAAATAATTTCCTTTGCCCAGGCAAGAATCGAACTCGCCACTCTAGGTTTACCATGTGAGATAAAGGTCAACGCTTTAACTCGCATGGCTAACCTGAGCCCCGGCTCAAAATTGAAAAATGCAAATATCTCGGTTAATATAGAAGGTAGAAAATACATGAATATAATAATATTTGTAGATCATTCGATTTGCAATAAGATTGATTCTATACACTTGTTCGATCCAACGTATAGTAACGGAGATATTTCGAAAATCCTCCCCTCTAAACCCCTCTCCCACTGGTCCGATTTCAGCCATTAACAAACTTGATCTTTATTTTTACATAAAACGTTTAAATATCGAGTTTGGTCAATGATGCAAAAATTGCGACCGCTAGAGCGTTAACATACAAATATATATATCTATATATAATTTTGAACGGACCTCATTTTCGTCATCTCCTGCGTAGGATCGATGGGCATTTGTAGAAAATTTTCGAAAATCGCGTCATGAGTGCGACCTCAATAGCTGATTTCCTTTAAGGGAAATCTGCTAAAATTAGAGAATATATGCTGATGGGATCACTTGTCTGTCATACCAGCAGGTGAAAAATGTTCAGAAATAGTTTACGAAGCGACTTCTTAAAATAAAACTGCAGTCATTAATTTTAGGAGCTATATTTGAGGCGCGCATTGAATAGAAGGCACCTGAGAGAAGGAATAAAAAGATATGAAAAAAAGGTCGAGTGTGTGTGTATGAAAGAGAGAGAGAGTGAGGAGAGGCGGGAGGGTATCTTGGCAAGGTCAGGGACTAGATGGAACTGGGAGTAGTTAGGCTGTGACGGAGCCAAGGTCACCTGCTCTATTCCAGTCTCCCTAAAAGCAACTTTAATACCTAATAGTTCCCCCCATTACCATTGTCGCTTCTATATATATTTATAGTTTCAAGTGTAGAATTTATTCTTATGGAAGAACATTATTCGCCAATCCGGCCAGTGATTAAGATTTCCCTTTTAGCAGTTGACGAAAATGAGGTCCGTTCAAAACTGTATATGTATATGTGTATATATATATATATATATATATATATATATATATATACATATATATGTCGTCTGTTACCACTCTAGCGGTCACAGGTTTTTTTTATCGTTACCAAACTCGATATTTATTCGTTTTATGCGAAAAGGAAGATCAAGTTCGTTAATGGCTGAAATCGGACCAGAGGAAGGGGGTGTTAAAAATTCCAAATATCTGTTACTATAGGTCGGATCGGAAAGGTGTATAGAATACGTCTTATTGAAAATTAAATGTACTATAAATATTGTTATATACATTTATTCCCAATCTTAAATATTAACCAAGATATTTGCATTTTACAGTTTTCAGCCTCCAGTAAACCCCCACTTCTACAAGCATTACGTAAACAACACTCTGTTATATAATAAATCACATAATTCGAAGCTTAAATACCAAATA
Source organism: Riptortus pedestris (assembly GCA_019009955.1). Taxonomy (NCBI): domain Eukaryota; kingdom Metazoa; phylum Arthropoda; class Insecta; order Hemiptera; family Alydidae; genus Riptortus; species Riptortus pedestris. The sequence continues at coordinate 31,282,163 of CM032233.1, forward strand.
TTGATTTCCAGAGGCGTTTATTATACGAAATACGTGCAAATATGTGTTGTGATCCCTCTCCCCATCTTAAATTCTTGGACTATTGAAGTTTGATTGATTGAGATAATGTTTATCCTGATTCATTATAAATTACAGTACTAGATATAGTATATAGTTTTAAATAAAATTTATATGTTATATTCTGATTTGTTTCCATTATTGTTTTTCTTTCCGGTCTCAGAAAAAAAAACAATAACTGAAAGCTGTTGGCAGACCTGTTTGTTTACATTTCTTATTACCGTTTGTAATTATTCACCTAATGTGGTGTAGTGTTTGCATTATGTAGGTTTATATATTATTAAACTTCACGTGGGAAATCTGCTTAGATTACGCAGCCACTGCGTGACGGTCTTTTTTACATATTGCGGCGATTTTCGAAAAATAATGTCAAATGTCTATCGATCGTACTTAGGAACTTCTAAAATGACGTCCGTTAAAAATTATGTATATACATAAAACAAACACGGCCACACACACACACACACACACACACACACACACACACACACACTCACGAGTGCACAAAAACACTTGTTTCCTGGTCTAGAGATTTTCGATTGATGTTTTCTTTTTTTTTCTTTTTTTTTTATTTTACGTCCACTTTATGCAACTAGGCTAATCGGAACGGGTTATCTACAGGTTACCATCCTTTTCTAGCCAGGGTGGGCCTAAGGAGTTTATTTAATGAGGCCGTCATTAAATAAATTTCTACTGCCCAGGGCAGGATTCGAACCCGCCACTCTAGGTCTGCCATGGGAGATTAGGACCAATGCCCTAACTCGCACGGCCAACCCGAGCCCCATTGATGGTTTTATTGACATGTAAACGGTTCAAGCTCAAGTTTGTTAATGGCTGAAATCGGCCCATTAGAAGAGGGGAGGGGTACCCAGGGAGAAATTTCGAAAATTCGCCATACTTCTGTAATTATAAGTCAGTTAAAAAAATTGTATAGCATCAATCTTATTGGATATTACGTGCTTAATGCACGCTGGGACAAAAAATCCATACCTATATTTTCACCAAATGTAGTAAAAAAATTGGTATTGATTTTTTAAAACTGTAGGATATAAAATTTAATTCAAGCTTGACAACTATGTTACAATTCTCAGTTAATAAATCTTGACATGATCCCAACTACCAACTCTATTTTACCATTTGTATGAGATCTATGTAAACCACGTCTTGAGAGTTAAACTGAAAATGATAGTGACATAATTCGTTAAAGTAAAAACTACGTAAGATGGTTGAAAACGTAAAAATACAATAACTCAGTTAATACTAGAATTATAGAATTGAATATTAGAAACATAAATTAAATATCAGTAATGTTTAGAAATATATTAAGTAGTAAAGTAAGTAGTATTTAGTAAATTTACTTATGATGATATGAAAAATGTTGTATAATGTTAAGCGATACAAACAATTATGTTGTAGATCCTTTGAATCGAGTGTTTTGACGTGAGCATCCAGCGATTCGTCACATGAAAATTGGGACAAGAGAAAAACTTTGCCCACGTAAAGTAACCTACAAAATTAAGATGAAACCCTAGTAGTTTCAAACATGTTATGGCTTCATTTCAATTCTTTTTCCGCTTATTTTTAAAGGCTTCATTCCCGTCAACTACAGTATTATTCTAGACATGAAATAGGGGGAAAACATCTATTCTTCTGTGTATTTATTTATTTTGAGGAGAATTTACTGTTGATATTGTATTCTTTTGTTGTAATCATTCACTACGAGGGGCTATCATCTAGTAATCACTTGCAACTGCTACAATCTTATAACGTTCATTGCCGTCCACAGGTAGGGGGCCTCCGATTTTAGACCCTATCTTCTACAAGTCCCTCCTCCGGTTCATCAACCATCTCTAACTAGCCCCTCTAATACCGAAATTAACCTTTTCAGTCTCCTCCTTATCCTTCGTCAGCATACGCCAGGAACTATTTCAACCTCTGTATGGGGGAACTTCATAGTTTGCCTTTAATTTTCGGTAGCCACTTTCAGTTCGAGGTTAAAAAGTATTGTTGACAATGGTTCTCCTTGTCTTAAGCCAGTGGCATTGAAGTCAGCCAATGCCACCAGAGACGCCTATTCTATATTTAATCTTAGAAAAAGCTCCTTCAAAGTCATTCTCATCAATCTGATAAGCTTACATGGTATTCCCAATGGCTGCATTGCCTCCACCAAATTTGCCTGTGCAGACTGGCATTTGCCCGTCGGAAGCTCAACGTTTAAATTCATTGGCCATTTCAAACATTTGTCTAATGGAGTAGAAATGGTCTGTCTTCAACCTTCCTGGGTGAAATCCATTCAAGTATTCATTCGCCACTCTCCAGTAACAGCTGGCTAATGGCAGACGGGATCTAACAGGCTGTGGAAAGAAGCACTAAAATCTTATAATTTCCGTATTTAAGTTCATTATCGTTATTATATTTAAGGAGAATATTTTCTTCTCCACCAACCAAACAACTATTAAAATCTATAACTACATTGGTATTAGTATATATGGAGCTCCAGTTTGGAGTCTTAGATACCTCAATTACCTCGAGTAAGAAGAAACAAACTTTAACAAAAATTTATTCCAGCTAATTAGAAACATTCCTAACTACGTGATCAGACTAGAAACTAGCTCTGATTTTGTGTCAACTTATATTATGAAGTTAACCCTCCAGCGGTTGTGTAAAATATTATCAATAGGCAGAAAAAGATTCCCTAGGATCTGCTATAATAGGCTCCTATTATTAGATCAGAGTCCCACTAATATTATCAGGTTTAATGGTGTATCTCAAATTACTGTCATTTTTCCTGTTATCTACTTATCATTAACTACTTGATAAACCTCCACCCTAATAATGTCCTTTCCTTCATATTTCAGCAATTAGTCATAGGAAGAGGATTTCGTCAAGCCCTAGGGGGATTGGTTGTTTTTCAGAGACAGTTTCCTCGATCTCATGCTTATCTGGTACCTCTACATCTTTATTATGCAATGAGACGCCAATTGAAATCTCCCAAACCCAACCTTGATTTGACCATTAGTCACGTCAGATTTCAATTTGACTGAATTCCGACTGAGTAAGCTTGCATTAGCTTCTTCATCTCATGGGTTTTTAATTTTCATGAGCTCTTTTTTAATACGAAATAGCCTTTTAAGCTGGCGCTTCTCTTTTAAGAGTATCACTGTATGTTATGTGTAATTTTTTTTTAAAGAATCTGAGTCGCGCCTCGCACCCTTATCTGAATTCCTTCCTCACAATCATTATCAAGCCAAGGGTTCCTTTGCACCATTATTTGCTGCACCTCACGCAACACGTTTTTCGTTACATTTATACCGAATTAATTCTAAGCACTTAGGACTTCATGGCTGCTTTGTTAGTACTGGTAAAACCTTTTCTAACGAACGGATCGCCTTTTTGCCATAAGATATTTTTCAGTACCAGCAGGCTCATGTACCAAGTCGAAAACCAAGCAAGTCACAAATCAAGGGAATCAGAAAAAGTTCTAAATATTATACTTAACCCATTAGGGCCCAATCGATAGATTTTATTTTTTTTTTAATTTTTACTATTGTTTTACTTTATAGACAATGGGAAAAATAATTAAAAAAATTTATGATAAGGGAAGTGCTGAATATCAGACTGCAGCTAAAGATGCTCGTGGGCACTTGGTGCACTTGATTGGAACTACCTACATTTATTGCCTCATTAAAAAGCATTTTAGGATTTTCATTAAAACAATATAATTTTTAAAACACTTTTATTGTATAAGAAACTCAAATAATACAATGTAATAATTTTCAGATGTTTTTGGAACAAAACTAAGGTGAAACAAATACTCTATCTAATAATAAAACAATACTTTACCTAATAATAAAACAATCAAATATGTATAAGTAAATAATATATATTCTGTCTAATAGTAAATCAATGAAATATGTATAAAAAAATAATAAATCACATAAAAAAATATATAAATAAATAACCTGAAACAAATACTCTATCTAATAATATAACAAATTCTCTATCTAATAATAACAACAAATACTCTACCTAATAATAAAACAATCAAATATGGATAAATAAATTATAAATCATATAAAAAAATATATATAAACAAATAACCAAAGGAGGTAAAATAAAACAAATTGCATATATACATTTTTTGCCCATTCTTCTACTCATGATAAGGGGCAAAACACTCGGGGTGAAGCGAAACGCTGCATTTTCTGCAGAGGTATATGGTTCTTCTCTTGCATTGGACACATAGTTTATTTTTGGAAATACCTTTTATAATCAAATGATCTGTCCTATCTTTTCGAATACTGTCAAGAGCTGTATACGATTTTTTAAAACCTCGCCCAGTTCTCGAAGTCCCAAAATGTTTCAACAAATATATTACGACCTCTCGTCGTACTATATCGTCGACCTTGCACACAGCTTACATCAACTGCCCAGCCAAAAATGGCCACCACCATTTCTTAGTTCTTATTGTAGTCCGATACGTTGATACAAACTGATCATTTAGATCAACTCCCCCCATATGCTGGTTGTATTCATATAATGCGAGAGGAATAGGAATACTAATTTTTTTTTTGTTCGGATGAGTACCTTGTTGCTGTTTTATTTTCTCCTTGAATGGTATTAGTCATTACCGTGACAACTGCATTATCATTCCATCTTATAATTAGTAAATCCCCGTTAGTGGCAATTTGAACAGTCCCCCTACGCTGTTTTTTGATAGCTTTTTTGTCAGTAAGGCAGTAATTAGTGGAAACCCGATTCTCCCTTAGTGTTGTTATGTGGAATGGTTTTAAAATTTTTGTTCAATATTCAAATAAAGGTCTAATTTTGAATAGCTTGTCAGTTCCTGGAACTATTTTAGAATTATCAGCACAATGGAGATATCTCAGAATATCGTCAAACCTATTACGTCTCTTAGCATTACTAACAAATGGGACACTGCAATCTTCATCTGTACTCCAAAATAAACGTCTTTTTGGAAGAGTATGATAACCTGATAACAATAGTATACCAATAATTAAATATTATTGAGCAGCAATTGCTAAAGAATTTTCTAGTCTGAAAAAGAAATATGAAAATAATTAGTACACTATGTGCCCACGAGCAGCTTTAGACGCATGCAAAATTCAACATCAAATTTGGGCTAGTTTTTTTTTTTTTCTTCTTCTTCATATTTTACACATATTAACTACCAATATTAGAGACAAAATATATATAATCCAAATTTCAAAATAATAATGATTACAAGTACAACTTACCTCTTTCCAGCAGGAGGATTGAGTGAGGACTGACCTAAGATGGGAAAAGGGTGAAACATGTAGTCACAGCTCCTTTTCTTTGTAACAGGTACCCATCTCTCACCCATATTGTCTCAAGGAATGTTCCCCCTTCACTTTAAACCAAAGTACTTAGAAAAATAACAACATCAACACTACTGGTGGATTTTCAAAAACTGATGCAGCTAAAGCTGCTCGTGGGCACTAATGGGTTAAATGAAATACATTGTTGATTATTCAAATATATTGCCGTCTACCAAGAAACCCATCTAGTGTTGTACAACTTAATTTTTCAGAAAAATGTATTTCAGGTTCAAACTAAGTTTCTTCTCTCGTCTATTGGCTTTTTGGTAGATTTCCCCGTTTTTGAGTTATATACGCCCCATATAACTACGTACGTCACGCCAAGACTAGTCAAAGTGGGTTCAGGGACGATCAAAGCGAATAATTTCCGCAATTCTCAATTATTATGCTTTCTTTCCAACGTACAAGAGAATAAATAGAAAGAAATTTTAATATTTGAGGATACACATATTTGGACGAACTCTACCCGTCGCATTGTCGTTGTTATGCTTGCCGATTTATGCTTGCAACATTGCCACAGGATGACATAAGTAAATTCCTTTTGCACTCAAATAGTCTACTATAAAATTACAAATTCTTGGATCCGTTTCCATTGTCCGGATCATCCCTAATACTGGCTCAACAGCTTAAACAGTTATTCAGGTTGCATGCTAAGATTTCTGGGTCAGCTCCTTGTAGAATCCTAAGTACCTACCGTGAAGTGCCTTACCGAAACACTATTACACCTAATCTTCCTAACGGCCTGCTATTTGGAGAGGAAGAACCATAGCCCAGTTAGAGTGTTTTTTTTACGCATCCAAAACCGGATAAATAAGGGTATTATTTTCATATTTCCTAGTTAATAATTTATTGTAGGATCTTTCCTCGTCATTCATCAATATTAAGCATCGTAAACTTTTAGGGCAGCGTGGAGGTATTTCCTTGTAGTTCGACGATAAAGTAAAATCTCTGGGACTGATAGATCATAAAAACACCATAAAAAAGAAAGAAAAAAAAGCGACAGGTCACCCGGCCATGCTCTGGAAGAAAATATTCATTAATGAGCGAAATATTGTAAAAGGCGAAAACTTGATACTATCGCATTAATAATTTACAAATAAACAGCAGTAATTACTAAGAGAAAATCCCTATCGAATAGAAATAACTGAATTCCTTTATGGCACAACGATTGAAGGCAAGACAAGAAAAACTTATGTAAAACAAAATAAAGCCAGAACATTGCACATCACTGGAAACAATGAGCCTTAAAAAGAATATAAGTTACTTCAATCAAATCTCCTATAAATTATTGTCATATATATATATATATATATATATATATATATATATATATATATATATATATATATAAATCAATAGATTTTTGACAAGATATGTAGCGTGATACAGGTTTAAATAAAAAAGGAAGCGAATATTATACTACGAACAAAATGTTTTAAAGTAAAAACATATATCTAATTAAGACTAGCTGTAATTACACTACCATACTTATATTATTTTGGGCAATTATAATTAACCAAAAAAAATTAAAAATATACTTCTGAAATATAATTAAATTTCAATGGGGAGATGAGATTCACATTACTCAGCAATACAAGTCAGAATTAATACAAAAATACTCTTTATTCCCAGTTTCAAATATAGACTCCCCAATTTAAATAATATGAAAATGTGAAGGAAGTTAGTATAGATGCGTAAAGGACACATTGCATGCACAATGCTTTGATGAAAAAAATTCCTAAATTGGAGAAATTACTTTTTTGAAATTATTGCATACATTTTTCAATTATTAGTTTTTATCCACAGAAGTCTATTTGATTAACGAATTTTTTAACATTTAAAATTAGCAAATAATGAGTCGACAAAGGCCAACCAGAAACATATCAAAAGCATACAAAAATATTTGATTTCTCAGAGAGGAATCTTTGTCGCCGTGAGCAGCGAGGGCAACTTGACCGGTTTTTTGTAGTGCGTTTTTATGCTGACAAATGAATGATATCCCGTGTGAAAAGATGATGTTTAGATAAGGCCTGAGCTAGTTTGACGAGTATAAATAAGGAAATAATGAGTGATTTAGCTCATTTAGAGGCGACTAGAATCCTTTAACTAAGTTTTCCTGAACTCGAGTCAATTAGAGCAATGAAGGAGCAGCTATTTGAAACCACTTTCCCTCTCTCGTAATAAGTTTTTACTCAGTTTCCTACTTATTTCATAAGAAGAAATCCCTTGAGAGTCTCGCCTCCTGGCCAAAGATTTAAGGCAAAAGTTCCCCAAACGGCACATGTCACGGCAAATAAAAGAAAAACCGTCGCCAGGACAATAGACCATAACCTGATATTCTGGCCAGACTAGAGATGATATCTGATATCAGTTTTATGCCGGCATAACCATATAATAATTTATTACCATCTGCCTTCCTCTGGAAATCTACCAGGGTTCCTAAATTTTCCTCATATTGATTCCTCTGCTATTTTTCTATATCTTTAAGTTTTTTTCACATATGTTCAACGGGAAAGGGGAGGAGGATACAATCTAGAATAATTAAAATGCCATAAAAAAATTAATTAAAAACAATGTAAAAATCAAGGATAACTACAAAATACATAAATTTAAAAAAATATATAGTGAAATTCATAATAACAATATAGTAATTGGAGTTTAGTTAAAATCTGGGCAGTTAATCTTCTTAGAAAATTTGCCAAGTCGGTTTAATTATTTGGAGAACAAAGTTAGTTCGTCTAACAGCCGCCAATGTGTACGCGCATCCTAAGAACTTTTCCAGCGTTATTCAGTACAGGAGGTGTCTGTAAATTTGAATAGTTAGTTTGTCTCTTGGGCAAGAGTCAGATCATGTACGTTCAAATCTGTTTGGGTATTATCGAGTACCCTCCGTGTTCAGCCTGTTAGCTGGTCAGTTTTATGTTGGTTTAGATGAGGGCATCAGATTTATATTCATCGGACCCAAAATATAGTAATACAATGAATTCAACACAGGGATAGACCACTTTTGTTTTAATATTTCATTTCTTTATCAACACTGTTCCTGAAGTAGTCTATTCTCGCTAGCCATCGACTTTGCGTGATCTGATAAAGCATAACGAGTTTTTATAGAATGGCAAAAGGCAAATGATTAATATCTGAAAAACACTGAAATCCCTTTCACGTGTGTATATATTCCTCTCTGCGTGTTCCACGTCCTATAAGACGACTCTTCAAGAGTTGTATATAAAAGTTTTTACACAAAAAAGTGATTCGACCCAACCACTAAGGTAGCTATGCCTAAACGAACAGTTTCTAAGAATCTGTAACTGCCTAAGTAGGAAGACTGGATCTATGTTTTTATCTATGCACAACTCCTGAAACGACGCCATATAGGTCGCGAAAAATTTTGAGAAAAAAATATAAGTGACAATAATCTCAGTGTTTTTCATTTGCTGGCCTTCTGTCATTTTCTGTCACCTCCAACGAAGGTGGGGTTGTAGTCACATATCGAAGAAAGGGGTTTTATTCTAAAATTGCATTTTGAAAATCTGCTTAATTACTCGTGGGACGACCACCTGTCTGCATTCTTATGCAAACAGACCTTGGGGGATGAAATACCCCTCACTTTTTACCGGGAGAGGAAAATGCTAGCCTAGACGGGTAGGTGCTCAATCATATTATCCCTGAAATTAAACGGGGATTTATCATATTTCCATTAGCTTTGTTCTTTTCCCTTCGACAACAAATAATCCAGAGAGGGATGGGCGCCTGTTATGAAAGAGGTTCAGATGTCAATTGCCAAATCTATTTCTGCTTCTGGCTCGAATTCCTCAGGCCATTGCTCAATAAGAAGCATCTGATTTCGAGTTACTAGACATATTTGTGTATTTGTGACCCTGAAAATTTTGTACAATTATACAACCTTTTAGCAGATTTCCCTCAAGGGAAATCAGCTGTTGAGATCGTACTCATGACGCGATTTTCAAAAATTTTCATCAAATGTCCATCAATCCTACCCAGGAGATATCTAAATAGAGGCCCGTTAAAAATTATATATATATATATATATATATATATATATATATATATATATATATATATATATATATGTCTTGTAATGCTCTAGCGATCGCAATTTTTGTTTGTTCGTTACCAAAATCGATATTTAAATGTTTTTTGTAAATAGACAGATCAAGTCCGTTAATGGCTGAAATCGGACCAGTGGGAGGGAGGGGGGGGGAGGGAATTTTCAAAAATTCGAAATATCTCCTTTACTATACGTCGGATCAAACAATTGTATAGAACAAATCTTATTGAACATTAAATTTACTATAAATATTGTTATATGCATTTATTCTGTAGCTTGAATATTAACCGAGATATTTGCAGCCAGTTTCAGCCTTCAGCAAACCCCCACTTTTACTCTTGTTACATAAAAAATACTCCATTATATAATAAACCACATTATTCGAAGCTTAAATACTGTAAATTGTCTTATAGAGACCTTTATTATACAAGATAAATGCAAATATGTTAACGTGACCCCCGCCTCTTCTTAAGTTCTGGGACTACTAAAATTTAATTGATTGAGATAATATATATTCTAATCCATTATAAATTACAGTACTAGCTTTAGTAAATGGTTTTCAATAAAATTAATATGTTATATTCTGATATATTTCCGTAATTGTTTTTCTTTCCTGTGAGAAGTTGGTAGACCTGTTGTTTTACGTTTTAAGTGCTTCCCGTCTGGAGGTTTCTTATTATCGTTTGTATTTATTAACTGGTGTTGATGGTACTATTGTGTTACCAGTATGTAGATTTATCTTTTGTTAAACATCACGAGGGAAATCTGCTTTTTTAATAATTGGCATATGATCTAGCCGAATGCACAATTACAATTGGTATATTTATAACCGATGCCATTATCAGGCCTAAT
>CM032233.1:31297500-31372500 GCA_019009955.1 Riptortus pedestris
TATTATCTGCCCCTACTACTGTACACGAGGTAACTGCACATACGTGTACATATTACAGAACTTATATTATATATTTAAGATATTTGGGGAGGTACACTTACAGAGACTTAAAAAAAGAATAGCCTTTTCAATTTGAGGCATAGGTGACCTCTAGCACTGATGATAATAAATTAGCATCCGGGGTTAAGGAAGAGAACCCTAGCTAGCTATAACTGGTCAAGGCTTGGCTGGCAGCTCTATTTCTAGGCACTTCACGTGTCAGCAACTGAAGTGTTAGCTTGTCTCCTAGACTTCTTCAAATCTTTAATCTTCCTCTCCCTCCCTCTCTCTCTCACTCTCTCTCTCTCTCTCTCTCTCTCTCTCTCTCTCTCTCTCTCTCTCTCTCTCTCTCTCTCTCTTTTCTCTCTCTCTTTCTCTCTCTCTCACACACACACACACACACGCACGCACGCACACACATATAAATATATATTCGGCGAGCATTATATACCTTTAGGGGTCCTTAGCCACCCCGTGTGAGATTATTCGAGAAATTTGTGATCAGAGTTTTATATATATATATATATATATATATATATATATATATATATATATATATATATATATATAGAGAGAGAGAGAGAGAGAGAGAGAGAGAGAGAGAGAGAGATTATCTAGGCTTAAAACTCTAGTGAGGGGCCTCATTATACCAGTGGTCAGTTCACTCCATGTTAGAGATTTGTAGTTATCCAGAAGGGCTTTCAGCCCTCCCTAGATTCCCGCTAATCCACTCGCCTCTCGAAAAAAACTCTAACCACCTCGAAACTAGTGCAGTCAGGTAGCGAACTCGTGAACTTAGGTTCTCCCTTGAACCTACACAAATTTTTACCCCTTCGGCTTCCTTAGGATGGTGGAAAGTGTGCCACGTCAAAAAGATTTGAGAAATTCGAAATGAAACTCACTTGGTCTTGTTTATGGAGAATAAAGTTTCTTTTGGGTGTGAAGTCAACTTTCTAACACTTTCCAGTTATTCTTGAAATCCTAGTAGTGCAAGTCCCTATTAGTCCTCGTACTAGACGTTAAATATTTAGTATTCACCAAAATTTAAGGAACACAACTATTTTAGAGACAATTCTGTCTTCTTCTGAATAAATAGTCTTTGTACCACTTCGTGGTCCCCGTTCAATTGAAATATAGTAGCTATTCCCTTTTGCTACTCTCCTCCTTAAATAAAATAATGTATTAAAAAAATCCCCGAGTGTCAATACTATGTTCTTACTCATGACCGGAAAGTCCCTTTTTCAAGTAGATATATTAATTTGTTTGTGCTTCCCCAAGATGTGTCTTCTAATTATTAAGACCATAATATTTCAGTACTCAACAGCCCTTGGGTATTTCATTTGTAGTATTTTTTTCTGGCCTCATTAATATGATCAAGAGACAGACGTCCCTCAAATAAAAAATAACTTGGGTCATGGGTAACTTTTCTGTGCTCTAGATCGTGAAATCGAGATTTCCATTAAGGGAAAACCACTATTGAGGCCGTAACTATGATCGAAAAATGTCTTCAAATATCTATCGACCATATCTAGAAGATGAAAAAAATGATTTTACCCGCTCCAGGTGTCGTAGTTTTTAGTTTGAACCGAGAAATTTGTACATTCTTAATTTGAGCGTTCCATTTTTCGCATCTCGTATTAACTATAAGCCAATATACTATGACACGTCTTATTCCAAAGCTTAAATACAAAATATTGTTTTCATCAGACCTGTATAATTTTGGATGATCAAATATATTCGATATGACGTCATCTAGACACATATTTACTAGAGCCCTTAATTTTTACTTAATCAATACCATAATCAATATTTATTCGAAACATATACATTAAAGTAAAGATGACATTTTTTCATTACCGTAATTCCATAAGGAGCTCAGTGAAATTAGAATATCTAAGTAAATTTTAGAGGGATCGAAAAATGATATAAGATCAATCTTGTTAATCATTAATGGTCTAAATTGTTTTTCTTTATTTAAAATATTAAGCAATTATTTGTATATCCCCCCCACTCCTACGCATAGGATTTTTGCTTAGAGCAATCAGACGATTCATGCCCAACTTAAATTTCAAGCCGACTTCTTATGGCTCTGTTTAGTTTGCATAATACCTGCGTGAAGGGCTTTTTCACTACTCCAATGGCTTGGCGAGAACGTGCAATAATTTTCCATCTATAATAAATCTCTTCACACAAGGTAAAGATGCTGACAAAGTACGCCAGCAGTTATATACACTGCAAGAAGTGAAGTTTAAAGTGGACTGGCTGAGTAAGATTGATTTTATTAGCTGCACCAATTGAATGAGCGGTGTATACACAACGTAAACACAAACAGAGCAGTATGAAATCAACACTTCTTCCCTGTAATCAGAGATTTATGTTTTGTAAATACATTAGCGACTGCATACTGTGCAATTAACCAGCAGCAAATCTCAGCTAATCAGTCAATCAGTGTTGCTTCCACTAATTAAAAGACAGCCAATATTCCCTGTGTTATCGATCAGCCACTTACTTATATTGAAAAAAATTACGACTGACGAATTTGGAAGCAACAAATAACTTTCTAAAGAATAGTCCTAAAAAGACTATTGGTATCCTTATTTACACTTCATAAAGAGGATGAATTAAAATTAATTAAATATTCAAGTGTACTCTTAGACTTCCATGGTCCTTGTCATTAGAACTATTAAGGTCTTCGGGTATTGGCCGTGTCTTCATGATGTTTATCGACATGCTTCTAGCTTCTTCAGGGCTTTCTCTGAGACTGAAGAGTTCTATTCCTTCTTAGGTATAATGAGGCACGGTCAATACCCGAAGAACTTAATAGTTCTAATAATTAAATATTCTTCAAGAAGGGGCTGTGAAGTCTATGCAGATGTTCCACCATCTATTCTCCATTTTTCCCGTAATGAGATTTCTATGTTCAAGGAGTTGAAGTTTCAGTTGGGTATAAGCTTTTTTGTATTTATTGGGTCAGATATACTATATGAAAACCACATTAGTAGAAGTGGAGACTTACAGAGGGTAGAAAACTAAAAACGTCCGTCACTCAGGGTTTCTATAAATTAACCAAATTTCCCACGAGCTGGTATATCACTCAATGATGACTTCAAGCCACCATATATTCTTTATTTCTCCCGAAATAAGAATCCTGTGTAAACAGAAATCGAAATACCAGCTGAGTATTAAACTTTTAGTGAGTTAGTTACTCAAAGTGAAAATCCCATGAGTAGGAATGGGGGTTTACTGAGATTGAATACTACAAAATGCAAATATCTTGGTTAATGTAATGTTCGGGATACAGAAAACATGGATAGAATAACATTTATAGGAAATTAAAGATTGGTTATATACAATTTATTGATTCCACATTCATAATAACTGAAATTACAAATTTTCGGTTTCCTTTCACTCTACCGATTTTAGCTGTTAATGAATTCGATCTTTAGTTTTACTCAGAACGTAAATAATGGGTTTGGTATCCACCGAACAAAAATTGTTGCCACAAGACAATTAACTGATATACACATATATACTTTTCTTTTCTTTTTCAACGAACATCGTTTTCTTTAACATGAAATCGAAATTGATTGACGCCCCACCGAACATATTTCAGTGTATCTCACATGGTAAAATTAAAATTTAAACAATATTTTATATTTAAACTTCGAACAGAACCTTTCATGATATATCAGCTTATTGATAATATGAGATGAGTAGAAGTGTGGGTTTACTGAAAACTGAATATTAAAAAATGACATTTCTCAATTAATTGCAATATTTTCTTGAGTTATGGCTCACTGAATGGAGATGTAACGCCTTGGTAAAACACAATCCTCCTGCATCTCCAACACGAGAAAGGATCAAAGTCTATATGGACTTTTTTGTTAAAAGTTGTGCCTAGGATCGTCTTTTGTGTTCGGGTGTGTGTGAGCGCGCGCTCGTTGGGTTTGGGTATCAATGACTTTATAACTGATCATATCGAATTATTTGGGTTATGTTTTATGTTCGGCTTTTATTCAAAATTCAATGAGGTTTTTCTTCCAAAATGAAAAAAAAAAAGAAGTAGAAATATAACAAACCCAACCTACCTACCCCTACCGCCTGCTCATCTGTTATTCACAGGCATCTAATATTTCATGAAATGTCTTTTATCCAGCTTAAATATCATGCACTTTCTATGGCGAAATAACCAATCAAAGGTGTGATAAGATAACGCTTTGACGTCAACTCTGTGTCATTCCTGCTAAGGCATTGCGTATCTGCTAGTTATTAATATAAAATAATTGTTAATGGTGAGAAGAATTTGTTAGATTGGCTGGAATCACCTTTAAAATTTTAATATCCTACACTTCTACAGGGACTAACAGGCCTTCAACGCGTTTCACAGAGTGTGGAACAATAAGCATTTTCACATCATTCAATTATAGTGAGTCCCTGGTTTAATAATTCCGTTGTGTCTTTTTAAAGCATGCCCCATCCAGCGTACATTCCGCTCATTCGTTTTGAAAATTACATATCTAAGGAATAAATAATAATGTGTTCCACTTCTTCCTCTTTTCCATGTAACCATAAAGTGGATTTCAAAATTTCTTAAAATGTCCACCTATCGTACGTAGATGATGAAAATTAGGTCCGTCCAAATGTGTGTGTGTGTGTGTGTGTGTGTGTGTGTGTGTGTGTGTATATGCATGTTAACGTTCTAGTCGCAATTTTTAATATGATAGGTACCAAACTCTATATTTAAACGTTTTATGAAAAACTAAAGATCTAGTTCGTTAGTAGCTGAAATTGAACCAGGAGGAGATGGAGGAGGGCCAGATCGGGAAGTCAAAAATTCAAAATATCTTAGTTATTATATATAGGCTGGATCAAAATAGGTTTAAGCAGTCGTGATGCATTGTTATTTACAATGGCAGCATATTGATTGCAGTTAACTATAATGGCTGTTCCATACTTTTTTATTTTTGTATTTTGAATATTAACGAATTATTTTTACTCTTTGTTTTCAGCCTTGAGTAAACCTCCACTTTTACTCATCTCACGTTTAAAAAAAAACAATGTTATGGAAGGTCTTATTTGAAGCTTAAATACCAAATATTGTTTTAAACGGATCTTTACTATGTGAGATTATTGAATATATGTTATGTGAGACGTCATGACTTAAGATTTTACATTTATACTAGGAAATATTCATTTGATCGAAACCATTCTTTTTATTTAACCGTTTCATGCACACACTAAATATCATAGTCTTAATCGAACCAGTGAGGTGTTAGAATCGAAAATAATTTCGTTAGTCGATTAGTAGGATCAAAGAATGTTGTATGTTTAACCATGTTCCAAATTTAATTTTCCACAGCTATGACTTTATATGTTTTCTTTTGCTCGAATATCAAACGAGTTTTTATTCAGCCTTCGCCCCTCTTAAACTCATCCGATTTTCACTTTGAGTAATTGAGTCACTAAGCATCTCATGCTCAGCATACTCTTACCTTCCTGTTTACATAGTCTTCTTTCTAAAGGAAAAGTATAGGATAGATAACATCAGTGTATCATTCCGGGGATCTTTTAAGTCCCAGAGTAGACGAAGTTTTAGCTGAACTCTCTTTAAGGGAAATCAGCTATTCAGGTTGTACTCATGATGCGATTTTTGAAATCTTTCTTCACATGTCCATCGATCCCCGGAAGATAGTGCATATGAGGTCCATTCAATATATACATATATATATATATATATATATATATATATATATATATATTTATATATATATATATATACACACACACATATTTGACTCTAGCGGTCACAAATAAAGATCAAGTCCATTAATGGCTGAAATCGGACTATGATTTTGAGGGGGGGGGGGGAGTTTGGGCTAAGGAATTAGAAAATTAAAAATAATTTAACTCCGTTGTTATGTGTAGGATCGAAAAATGTTATAGACCCCATCTTGTTTATCTATTGATGCTCTACATTTGTTGTTCTTTACATTTTTTCGTAATTAAAATATTAAGGATGTAACGGCTCAAATTCGTTAATAGCTGAAATTGGACCAGTGGGAGGGGGGTTTAGAGGGGGGATTTCCGAAAATTCGAAATAACTCCGTTACTATACGTCGGGTCGAAAACTTGTATAGAATCAATCTTGTTGCAAATTAAATTTACTATAAATATTGGTATATACATTTATTCTCTATCTTCAATATTAACCGAGATATTTGCATTTTTATTAAATGTGGGCGGATAACGGGCGAGAGTGAGTTTCCCGCCAAAAGATAGCACGGCCGTTTCCGTAACAGTTCGGCACTCGTATGGAGATTTCTGTATTGTATAACTTTACTTGGGAAATCTGCTTAGTTTACGTAGCCCATGTGTGACGGACTTTTTTACGTATGGCATTGTTACTTAGGAATAGAAAATACATCGTCAGATAAAAACAGTAGTGTGCCATGCCGGCTCTTGGGAAATCTGCTTAGTTTACGTAGCCCCTGCGCGATTGACTTTTTAACATTAAGAAATCATATATGATGAGTACATAAGGAAGGGGGTGAGAGTGGAGAGCGATTAGAGATGTTGCTAGTGGGCAAATGGGAGGTTGCTGCACCGGAGACAGGTCGGGCCCGGGGATGTGAAATATCCGACACGGGCTTTGAGCTTCGGACAGCTAATCATAGTAATGGAAGAGTGTGAGGAAACAGGCCCATCACTCCCCCTACTCTTGAGGAATGAGCATGATTGAGAAACTAGCGATGTTTGCCATGGACGGTAAGACCAAGGTGACGATCAACTACTTCGGCCAAACGTCATTAGTTTAGAATGTTTGTCAACTTGACGAGGAAAACCTTAAACAAAAATTCCAGACATTTTATTTTCAAAACACTTAAATTATTTTGAGAAAAAAGTAAATGACATCTTTACGCTGAGAGAGGAACGAAAATTAGAATAATGTTATTTCTTTTTTGTTTAATTCATTGCATTTTACATAATTTTAATTTTTTTTGGGGGTTTTATTTTGAAGTATTAATTAATTATTAAGTAATTAAGCTATTTAATTTACAATTATTAATATATTTATTTAACTAATACAACAAATTGTTAAAATATTTGACAAAATGCAATTATTTCAAAATAAATTAATTCTAAGAAAGTTTTTTGTTATTTTTATATCGTTTTGAAGTAAAAATGTTTTGGGGGGTTTAAGAATCCATTTCTTTTCTCGTAGACCTATTTCAAAGACTATTTTGTTGGCTAGAACTTTCATCAGCAGTCTCAGCATTCTTCAGTAAAACGCGCCGTTTTTAAAATAAAGATTCCTGCATTTTACGGCTAAAGGATGCGTCAAATCGAAAAATCCAGCGATATAAAATTTGATTTTCTATAATAATCCGTCATAAAAAGTATGGCATTCCATTGGAAATTTCAAAGTTAGGGTCGCTGGAGAAGTACTGGAGAAGGCTACGAGGTTGAACATGGACTGAAAAGATTGTTGAGGGGACAAAATTATTGCACACTCAGTCTCAGCCATTTATTAATACAATTGACAATTTTAAAGGGAAGGCATGGGAATATATATATATATATATATATATATATATATATATATATATATATATATGTATATATAACAATTTTGAAAGGACCTCATTTTCGACATCTCCTAGGTGGATCAATGGACATTTCATGAAAATTTTGAAAATCCCATCATAAGTACAACCACAACAACTAATTTCTCCTATGGGAAATCGTTGTAGACATGTCAATTCAACTCGGAATTTTATAAAGTCTGTTTCCAATTTTGAAAATGTTCTCTAAAAAAAGAAGGAATATATATATATATATATATATATATATATATATATATATATATATATATATATATCTTCCCAAGGGATGTGTTACTCTTCGTTTGTATTCTGTAAATGAAAAAAAAATTCCTTCAATTGTGAATTTAAAACATTCAGAAAATACAGGAGGATCAGGAATCGTGTTCTGACTTAACACTGGGCTTGAAACCACCCTGTCATTCAGCCGTTCAGTTTGGAAATATAGCAACGTGCAAATCATTGGCAAAATTACATGTTAGTAGGGGCGGCACAGTACATGCTTCTAATTTGCATTGAGTCAATGATTTTTTTTTCTGTTAAAAAATCCAATCCCTTGTCAATAACTCTTGGTGTATTCTGTAAATCAACATAATTGAAATTCATAGAAGATCCTATAATAGTGGCCTTGATAATACTAAAGAACGCTTAAAGTCTTCAAAACTGATGGTCTCAGATCAACATCCCAATTTAGAGAAAATGCAGTTTAGACAATGCTTGGGATAGATTTTCGTGTACTCACACATATTACTAAAAAAGGTGATTATATTTTTACTAAAGAAGAAGAGAATGTTTAATTATTGTCATTTTAAGAGCTTTTAAAGAAAATGAGATGTTTCTCTGAACAAAGGGTTTCTTTCCTTGTAGATTTGCAGTGTGATTTTAACAACACTATTATTTCTTAGGTAACAAAAGCTCTCTTACATAAATATCGTGAACAACGTCGCCTTCATTAAAATTTCAAATTTCATAACAAAAAAAAAATAAAAACAAAAGGAGCCTTTATGTAGTCAATATAACCTTCACTTACAGACAAGGTTTCGACATTGAGTTGAAAAGAGTTGGTTTTATCGGGTAATATGAATATGGATTGTTGAATAAACTTTTAGGAATTATAATTAACTCCGATTACAGTAAAAATAAAGAATGTAAATTTTACACTTCTAGGGAAGAATGTCTCAATCATTTCATAAGGTGGAACATTTCTTAAAGTGAGTTCAAACACAGTAAACATGTATGTACATGTGTAAATGTATAATTTGATTGCAGAGTGAAAGTGATGGCCTAAGTAATTATTTTTCATGATGCCATTTACTTAACAGTTTAACATTAGCCAATATATATGAATAATAAATTGTGTTTCTTTCTTTTGTTTAAATTATTTTTTCTGTAATCGTTGAAAAATGGTAACATTACTAAACTGAAATGAGTGAAGAAAGTGAAACATTTTGCAATAGAGTGAAGAAAGTAATCACTTTCTTCACAAGTGAAGAAAGTGAATTGCCTTCTTAATTAGTAATAATTATAAATTAAAAAATAATTTGAAGTTGGAAATTAAATGCTTTTAAATGTTTCTTAACATTATAAGAATTTATTTTAACAAAATAAATTGAAATGTGGTTGAATTATTGGTGGAAATAATCAATATATTTTATAATTAAAATATAATAATAATTACCTTCCTTGTTTATAACCTGCACTTGTTTATAACTGCACTACTTCACAATCATCACTAGTTGTTTTATAACTATGCTTATAACCTTTCATAACCATGCTTATAACCTACCAACAACATACCATAATCTTCACAACATCCTAATTTTGTTCATATTCTGGTTAGATCTGATCATGTATTACACGATTACAGAAAAAATTTAATATTACACTCGTGACGAAAGTAGAATTTACAACTCTCTTGAAATTACCACACTCGCTTCGCTCTTGTGGGTAAACGTTTCACTCGAGTTGTAAAATGATCTACTTTCGTCACTTGTATAATAAATAACTATTTTCTGATAATTGATTCCTATTATTCAGCTATTTATAATAAAATATCTAACACAACTATCAGGAATAAATCTGTTTTATTCCCGTAGGTTGTGATAGACTCGATAGATAAATTACAATTCGATCTGTAACGTTCCATAAAATACATCAAAATTTAACGAAATTTATGAGATTATGATTTTTTTTTAAAGGCTAATTCTTCAGTAGATTTAGAAAATAAAGTCTATATTGTGCCTGTCATCTCTAAATCTCACATGACAAATAACTATAAAGATTATCAAGAGATATATTTTCATAAATGGACAATTTTTAGCCAAAAAGGCATTACCAAATATTGGCTGGCACACGAACCCCTTTCCATAAAACATCATTTTCGACCAATGATAATTAACACAATTATAGACATTAAACTTATTTCAGGTTACGTTTATTGCTAAGCAAGCCTTTCACGCAGTAGTACGTTAAAATCACTGCAGTGAGTGCAATTAGGAAATGTAATTTTGAATTCCATAGCATATTATGATCCATGCTATAATAACATAGGTAAATAAGGATGTAGCAGTTAGCCTTTCTAATGGATCTAATTTGTCCCTTTAATTTACTTAAACATACTCGTGGCGTTGTGACATGCCAGAATATTCCTCCTAAATGACCTTTCATTTCATAAGGAACCTCAAGTCTTTCAAACCTCATCAGTCGCCATAAAATATACTATTTTATGTATTGATTACTGAATCCTTGTACGAAGTAAATGAAATATTCTAATCGCGATCATTTAAGGATTTAAGATTTCAACGGAATTATCAGTATTATCATCCTTGAAAACATTTTGACTAGGATCGGCGTAAACTAAGCAGATTTCCCACGTGAATTTATACAATAGAGAAATCTCCATAAGAGTGCCGAGCAGTTACGGAAACGGCCGACCTAGCTTTTAGAGGGAAACACTCGTGCATTACCGCTCACATTTAATAAAAATGCAAATATCTCAGTTAATATTCAAGATAGAGAATAAATGTATAAAACAGTATTTATAGTAAATTTAATTTGCAATAAGATTGGTTCTTTACAATTTTTTGATCCGACGTATGGTAACTGAGATATTTCGAATTTTCGAAAATCCCCCCTCTAAACCCCCCCCCCACCCACTTGTCCGATTTCAGCCATTAACGAACTTGATCTGTCTTTTTGCATAAAACGTTTAAATATCGAGTTTGGTAACGATCAAACAAAAATTGCGACCGCTGGAGCGTTAACAGACAAATATATATATATATATATATATATATATATATATATATATATATATATATATATATATATAATTTTGAACCGACCTCATTTTCGTCATCTCCTGGGTAGGATCGATGGACATTTGAAGAAATTTTTCGAAAATCGCGTCATGAGGACGACCTCAATAGCTGATTTTCCTTAAGGGAAATCTGCTAAAAGGGATTAGAGAAAGTGTGAAACGAAAACTGATGTATATTTCCATAATGATGCTGCGGATAAAAAAACAATATATTACCAAACTAATAAATAGAAAACTATAACTTCAGCTCTGTACCTTTTTTTCACATACTGTAATATTAATAGAGTTGTTTGTATTTTCCTTGTTTCCAGCCTTGAAAGACAACCTTCTTCTAGTTATCGCAGAAATGAATACTGGGTTAAAACGAAAAAATTTCTTTCTTTAAAACTTAAAGGGAGAGAGGGAGAGAGTGAGAGAGAGAGAGAGAGAGAGAGAGAGAGAGAGAGAGAGAGAGAGAGAGAGAGAGAGAGAGAGAGAGAGAGAGAGAGAGAGAGAGAGATAAAGAGGGAGAGATAAAGAGGGAGGGATCGAATGGTAGATACGGTTTGCTGGGAAGTTACGAGGCCCTGCCTAAAAGGAACGGTGCCAAGATCAATGGAAGAAGGTTAAGGATGTGGGAACATTTTATTCTCTATTATACTCAATTGTCCTATTGTTAGCATAATCATTATGTCCTTTTGTCAGCACATTAATAGCATGCACATGCACTTAAAGAAGTTATTCTCATATGCTTCGCTCACCTCAATAGAGCTTTTATATGTGTTTTATTAAATTATAGTCTACTATTAGTCTATGCATAGCCTTATGCTACAAATCAATAGATTACAAGTAAAAGTAAGTCATATTCACGCCTTGAATATGTTGCTTTGAAATTAATTTTTTTTTCGATCTTTTCATGACTATATATATATATATATATATATATATATATATATATATATATATAATAGCTCAGATACCCGGCTTCGCCCGGGAATTCATTTGAGGCTGAATGGTGTGGTATTTTTTCGGCAAGGCTTTTCTTTGCACGCATTTACACTTCGGTATACGAAGAAAGTGTATATAACAAAAGTTACTCTAAATAAAAAAATAACCTACTTTTGTAATGTGCATAAACCACCAATAGGAAACGAAATATCACTATTTTTAATTTCAGGCCTCCCTTATAACCCCCGCTCCTGTTCGTATCAGAGAAAATTAATATAGCCTACAGTCTAAGTTGGATACATACGAAGTTTCATAAAATTCGGTTCAGCCGTTTATGCGTGAAAAGGTAACAAACAAACAAACAGACAGACACGAAAGAAACTAAATGCATTTATCGTGTCTATGACATGTGAAACGAAAAGTTATCGTGAAATTTCGAGAAAAAAATCAATGTACAGACAGAGGTTACAATTTTATATATATATATATATATATATATATATATATATATATATATATATATATATATATATATAGGCACACACACACACACACACACACACACACAAGCGTGTAGACGTCAAGTTTTCCTGAGCATTGAGCGTTTGTCAAAAACCTCACGGGGGCATCTTAATTCTTTCTTAACTTCTACATTAACTTATTTATACTAGTTTTTATACCGAAGCAATATTACTTTTCCTAGGTCACCCTTATTTTTTTTATTCTCATATAGGCGGGAGAACGCCGTCATACACGAAGAGCTCTCTACGTTATAAATTGTAGACAGTTATTTTTTACAAATCATTCTACTCGCTGAATGAAGGATCTGAATTCACCTTAATTATTGTAGTTCTGGTTTCCAAAGGACTTTGTGGACTTTTTAAGTTGAACCGTAAACATCACTTCTCTACATAGAGCTTCTTGTCAAGACTGCTGGGCAGTAACGAATATCCAGTTCCAGGGAATTAAGTGTTTTCGCTCCTGCTATTAGTTGGTTCCATCTTTCCAGCCGTAGTTTGGGGAACGATACTTTGAAATTTCAGAATTTATAGAATTTCAATTCAGTATTAGAAACTATTTCAAATGGAATTTATAATTGCCAATGATTATCCTTCATCCTTAAGGATTCAGAAAAAAAGAGACACTATGACGAACTAATGAAGACTATTATTTCACTAGAATTTCGGAATTTTTCATGAAGTAAATATTCCAATATTTTAAAAGTCGTCACTCATGTATCCTACCTTAAACCTGGTGGATAATAACTTTGAAGGGGCAATCACTGAGGAATAAGGCTTACTTGCATAATGTCAAATACCTGCAAGACGGAAAAAAGCTTCAGTAATTTTTACTTCCTGGTACGAAGTAAATGATGTATTGTAATCACGAAAATTCTCGGTTTTCATATTTCAACTGAATTATATGTTTTGGCCCTCCCTGAACCCATTTGACTACTTTCGGCGTTACGTCGGGACGTAATAACTCAAAAACGGATATTGTTTTGCAACTAGCAATAGAAAGTTGAAATTTCATATTTTGAATTTGTTTAAACTCTATATGTGCACCTCCGAGGGAAATATAATATAATTGTATAAAAACTTATCATTAAAAGATCCATAAATAATGTTCTTTAACATTTTTTGATTCGATGCCTTGGAACAGGAATATCGCGTATGACTTGGAAACTACATAATTTTAAATGAAGTGTAGCTCAACATTTTGTTTATTCAGTTTATTTACGAAGATCTGTGGTCGCCACATCAGATTTTCATATTTGATTAATCTGGACTTCATTTCGAACAAACCCATATACTGTTTTTTCAAAGAACTGATCACGGAATTTGGGACACTGACATGTGAACCTTAAGTAAGTTGTGATATGTCCGAAACTTTCATTTATTTATATGATTACGTTATTTGGAGTACCTACTCCTACTCACGTCACTTCAACAATACTCTGTTATATAATAAAGCACTTTATTCGGTGCTTAAATACCAAATTTTGGGTTCAACTGATTTTTGCTAGATGAGCTACATGGAAACACGTTATGATGATCCTTCCGCCTTTTGTTCTTGGAATACTAAAACTAGAGTGATTGAGATAAAAATTATTCCGATTCATTATTAATTACGGTACTAGATTTAGTAAATAGATTTCAATAAAAATGAATACCTTATATTCAGATATATTTCGGTAATTGTTTTTTCTTTTCGGTCAAGAATATGTCTGTCTATCTACATATTCAGCTCTGAGAGGTTGGCTGGCCCGATTTTCTTTCTTTTTTAAATTCAAACACTTTCTGATGTGGAGGTTATTAAAATGTAAATTGGCCGAAAGATTTAATATCTTATCATTGAATATCACTTAATATTCACGATGGCATCAAGCGTTACCAGCATGTAGATTTATCGTAAAATTTCACGTGGGAAATTTCTTTATTTTGCGCAGCCCCTGCGTGACGGTTTTTTTTTTGAGATTTTCAGGAATAAGTTACATAAGAATAAAATATATTTTCTTCCATCATTATTATTGTAACTAGTATTAAGAAACATATCATTTATCATTGTTGATCTTTAATTCACTCAGGTATTTTAAACAACCAAATCATCATTATTTAGGAGTTTGCAATTGTGAGATCCATGTATCATTCATAAATGATTCGTGTATAATTAATTACTATAAAGTAGATATTAGTTGTTCTCTGGAACATTCAAACACGTTTTATGATACAACGTCCCCCAAGGATGGATGAATTTTTTGAAAGAACATATTGAATGCTTCAGTAGGACTGAAGTCAAAACTCCAAGCACTCTATACATATAAACTTTAGATTGCCTTCAAAGTTTATATACAGCTACGAAGACTCTTCCTCTGAGTTCTTATATA
Source organism: Riptortus pedestris (assembly GCA_019009955.1). Lineage (NCBI taxonomy): Eukaryota > Metazoa > Arthropoda > Insecta > Hemiptera > Alydidae > Riptortus > Riptortus pedestris. The sequence goes on from CM032233.1 coordinate 31,312,274, forward strand.
ACTCGTTGCATAAAAACCAGTGCAAGAATTCTAATCTGTTTCCACTTTTTATGCCAGCCATTTAAGGGTTGCAATCTCAGCAAGTGCAGTTTCCTTCAAACATATAAATGAGGTTTAATAAGATTATTTAGATATATAAGCTCATAAAATATGGCGTAAAAATTAAAATAAAGACGTTGGATCTATATATGCACATACGGCCTATCCAGTATAATCTTCACAAGTGAATCATTTTAGTATTTGATAGTTGGATATGGAATAGTTCATTTTAATTAACGTCCTATCCAATATGATATAATGTATCTACAAGGGAACTGGTTTGTTCTAAATTTTTTAAATTTATTATTGAGTCTTAAAATGAAAAACAGGACAGCCCTTTTCTGCCAACAAAATATTATTGGCTATCGAGTTTGGCTATCGAGTTGACACTATTGTCAATCATTTCAATATAGAATTACCAAAAAAACATGGAATATTTGAATATCTGGAGGATTAAGTGTCGGGCAGAAACATTCTAGAAACATTGTAGGAGCCTACGTGTCAAACAAATATGAATCTCCACTAATTGGACGTACATAACTGAATCTGTTCATGATTACACAGGTCTGCGACTAAATAACTATAATTTATTAACTAAAGAATTTTATAATATTTTCTTATAGATTTTGACCTCCCAAAAATAGGAAAAATATTAAAAAAATTCTATCATATAGGTTTTTATGTGTTTTGCAGTATTTAGGTTCATTAGAAATTTAATAATTGATAAAAAAACAGTAAAAAACAGGGTGAGCGGTTTCACCAGGATGTCCGTGATATCGAGAGACGGTACCAAGGAAAATGAGATGTCACTATGCTTGCAGACTACTGTTGCAGACTGGACGCTTCAGCGGGAAACTAAAGATGGAAATCAGAAAAAGTCTTGGATCCGATACCAATCTGAAATAAAAGTTGGCTATCTCATCAGATCATTAAATAAAACCCCTCGAATTATATTTTAACAGCGAAGAAGGTACAATACTCTAGAACTCAGTATAACTTCAAATACACTATTAAATACTTTTGAAAAAAAAAAACAGCTATGGCAACAGTAAACCAAATAATGGACTACTGAGTCACACAAAAAAATCACTTAAAAATAATAAAATATATTTTAAATGAGCAACCTAAATAGCTACTTTCTCTAAAGAAAACCCCTCTAAATACACAAATATCGCCCATATATCGTTAACCGTTAGTCGTATGAACCAAATTGATTGAACCAAAGGTTTAGGAAATTACATTTCCAACAAAAATGGGTATATAACTTTTTTCGATGTGACTTCTAATAATAAAGATATTTCCAATTTTCGAATACCCTCCCCCCGGCCGTATCTGGCAGTTATCAAGTTCCATCTTTCTTTTCCGGATAAAAGTTTAAATGTGAAGTTTGCTTTGAATATCTCGAAATATATATATATATATATATATATATATATATATATATACTCGCCTGGTTGTTGGGGCTCTTTTTTTTAAGATTTGAGGGCTTTTTCTTGTAATTTTGTTTTATTAGCTACCTCAATAGCTTTTTCTCTAAAGAAAAGCTACTAAAAGAACAGGCAGATGCCACAGCGGGCAGTAGAATATGACAAAATCATTACACTCCAAGATTATTCCACTGAAACTTAATATTTTCACTTCTTTACATTCAATTGTAAATTACATTCTACAGTACACTGTATTTTGTAATTTGATTACACTGTACAAGTTGACCAAGGCTAGAGCAATCCGGTACAATCATCAGACCACGTCTCTGGCTGTTCCTAGGATAGACTTGAGAGCCCCTCATGGACTTCAAGGTCTCTATGAAGGTTTCGAATTGTAATATAATAGGGAGCTTCAACTGTTGTACGAAGGACTTTGGATTGGATTGTTTTAATGCGATTGATTCCTTATCTGAGCTCTGTACCTTTGGTACAGGTTTGGATAAGTTTGACGAATGAGTTGTAAATATTAAATAGTAGTGATAACTTTGATGTCCGATTTAGTAGTCTATATTGCTGTTCTACTCATCGGTAGGGCTATTGCTTTATCAATTAAGTGTGCGTGCTTCAGGCAAGCCGTAGATTTCAGTTGTTGAACAAAGTAGAGGAGAGTTTGGTGAACAGGGGAGAGGAACTTAAGGATACTGAAGGACAGTATTCACGGCGTAGTGTGAAGGCTATGTTTTGAAACTTCTCCGCTTTAATTTTAATTCGCCAGGCTTTCAATAACTACTGAATACTATTCAGATGGGCATGCAAGTTGTTAGAGGTGCCAAAAGAGCCTGGATGGGATGATAAAATACCAGTATGTCATCTACATAGGTAGTTGAAATGGGTATTAAAATGTCTTGTTTTGCCGGTTTGTAGTGAGGCTTGAATATAAGAAAGTCCGTCAAGCAAGGGCTGCGTAAACTAAGCAGATTTCTCACATGAAGTTATACATTAGAGAAATCTCCATAAGAGGGCCGAACAGTTACGGAAACAGCCGAACTAGCTTTTCATTCGTCCGTTAGCCGCCCACCTTTAATAAAAATGCAAATATCTCGGTTAATATTCAAGATAGAGAATAAATGTATAGAAAAACATTTATAGTAAATTTAATTTGCAATAAGATTGGTTCTATACAATGTTTTGATCCGACGTATGGTAACGAAGATATTTCGAATTTTCGAAAATCCCCCCTCTAAACTCCCCTCTCACTGATCCGATTTCAGCCATTAACAAACTTGAACTTTACTTTATTTTTGCATAAAACGTTTAAATATCGAGTTTGGTAACGATCAAACAAAAAGTCCGACCGCTAGAGCGTTAACAGACAAATATATATATATATATATATATATATATATATATATATATATATATATATATATATATATATACACATAAAATTTTGAACGGACCTCATTTTCGTCATCTCCTGGGTAAGATCGATGGACATTTGAAGAAATTTGTCGAAAATCGCGTCATGAGTACGACCACAATAGCTGATTGCACTTAAGGGAAGCTAATAAAACCCCAGACAACACTGCTTTGAACTCCACAGTAGCTCATTTCCAGTACTGAGAGACTCTAAAAAAATATATCTGTAAAATAAAACCTTAGTACAAGAATTTTAGTAATCATGATGTTTAATTTTTTTCTCTCACTTAAGATTATTTTGACACCCAATAACATTTGCATTTTAATCCTACTTCTTATTTTTTAGCAGATTACTTTGCGGAAAACTGAAGCTATTGGCTGTACAAATTACTAACTTTCGAAAAAATTCTTCAAATTAACATCGATCTTAACCAGGGTGATGAAGAAAATGAGGTGTATTAAAAACTGTATGTATTTATATACCTTTTCTGTTGATTGAGGTTATTTCTCTCTTCTGGAATTTAAACATTAAAATGTGATTCTTTGAGTTCTCCAATGAATAATGTCATAAGTTAACCAAAATAACCGACAATGGGAATAACTGCAGTATATTAGTAATAGAGTTTCCATTGGAAGATATTTTTTAACACATTTCAATAAGAAGTAAAGCGATTTTAGTTTCTTAGTTAATTCTTCAATAGGCATTTATTTACCTGGGAGAGGTTCTCAAGTGACTAGGCTGGAGTGTAGTAGCAGGAGAACTGCGACTGAGTGATTTAAAATGCAAGTTGAGGCAGTGGGGACTCTGCTAACGTCACAATACTGATTTTGGAAACTTAAGTACCTACATGCATTGGATCCTAAATCGACAATGGGTCCTCTTCTAACTAATAGTACACAACCTTCCTACACAAGCAGCTACTGCGTAAACTAAACAGTCTTCCCACATGTTGCGATGCCACGTTTATGACGTCATCTAACATCCTATTCTCTCATAATAAAAAACCTTTGTAAAAAGGAATTAATGTTTAAGCTGAACATGTTATAAAGTGTAGAAGAAATATCCCGGTTAGTATTCAATGTTGGAATAAAAAAGGCCGTCACGTTGGGGCTGCGTAAGCTAAGCAGATTTCCCACCTGAAGTTTTACAATAGCTAAATTTCACGAGAGCCGAACAGTTACGAAAACGGAAGAACTTCCGTTCCGGCTTTTGGCGGGAAACTCACTCTCGTCTGTTATCCGGCCACATTTAATAAAAATGTGAAATCTCAATGAAAAGGGAAATCTGCTAAAAAGGTAGGCAACAATTGTAGCACATGACATTTCCAAAAATATTGTGTCATGTAACATTTTTCAATCTGGACCATAATTACGATGATATTTCGAAGTTTTTATTTTTTCCCATTTCTGAAACTCTCAGCTCTCTGATGCAAAATATTCATGGTATTTATGCATGACATGCGATTCGTTATTTATTGGCTTATTGATAATGTGAAATGAGTAGGAGAGGAGGTTCACTGAAGAATGAAAACAAAATAATACAAATAAAAAAAGAGGACTGAACATCTTTTATAGAAAAGTACACATGGTTAACACCAGTTAACTACCAGTCCTACTCATCTCAAATTACCAATAAGGCATTAAATTACGAAACTTCTTATTTAAAGATTAAGTACGACATTTTTTTGTTCCTCGAACAAGGAGGGAAATACAAATTCGTAATAGCTCCGTTTTCTTGAATATCATCAACAAATTATAAATTAGAAATCTAATTGTGAATTTAATTTTACAATTAGAGCTCAGTATATTTTTTCCCTCTACTCGAATATTGTACAAGATATTTTAGCAGATTTCCCTGAAGGGAAATCAGCTATTGAGGTCGTACTCATGACGCAATTTTCGAAACATTTCTTCAAATATCCATCGATTCTAAGCAGGAGATGACGAAAATGTGGTCCGTTCAAAATTATATACATATACATACATATATATATATATATATATATATATATATATATATATATATATATATATATCTGTTAACGCTCTAGCGGTCGCAATTTTTGTTTGATCGTTACCAAACTCGATATTTAAACGTTTTATGCAAAAAGACAGATCAAATTCATTAATGGCTGAAATCGGACCAGTGGGAGGGGGGTTTAGAGGGGGGTTTCGAAAATTTGAAATATCTCCGTTACCATAAGTCTGATCAAAATATTGTATAGAATCAATCTTATTCTAAATAAAATTTACTATAAATATGGTTCTATACATTTATTCTCTATCTTGAATACTAACCGAGATATTTTCATTTTTATTAATTTTGGGCCGATAACGGATGACTGAATTTCCCGCCAAAAGCTAGTTCGGCCATTTGCAGTAACTGTTCGGCTCTCGTATGGAGATTTCTCTATTGTATAATCTGCTTAGGAGCTCAGCCCCTGCGTGACGGACTTTTTTTATTTTAGATATTTTTAGTTGACGAATTGGAGTAAACCTCCACACTTACAAATTTCCTGTAGAGCCCCAAAGCATCTATAAATGTCATGCTCATCAAAAACTTAAAGCCCTGGTTTCTTCCAACAGGAATACCCCGATGAGATCACAAGACCTCTTTTCACTCCTATTAAATTAAATAAAAAAAAGTTTTGTTACTCTTCATTTATGATGATTTCATTTGAAAGATATATATATATATATATATACGATACCTCCATTCCAATGTATTGGATCACAAAATGTTATAGAACCAAATTAAAAGATATTTTTAAAAATAAAGATGATCATATACAAATGTATTATTCCTGTAATAGGTACTGAGGAAGCTTCAATTTTTTATTTCAGCTCCACTCCTTAACCCCCCTTTCACCCTCAGTCGATTTAATCGAAGAGGGAGGTGCACTGCTAGACGGTACAAAAATCTAAATTATGAAATTTTAACATTGTGAGGCTAGTCGTGTTTGAATTACGCCAGATAAATACTCAAGTACAGATGTCACACCGGTGTTCGTGTTACTCAAAATTCCAAAATTTTACTTAGTACAGTAAGTAAAAATAGAGGAAAGATGGTGTCAAATCACCAGCGCTCCGGCAAATAAGATATATTTTTCACTCATATTTAAAGAAGAATAAATTACTAATTTAAAACCATTGAAATTATATATTAAAGATTGGCCATGCCAACATGCATTTGTTTCGTTTTATTGATATAACTCTTCACATTGCTTCAAACGTCGACTGATTTCAAAATCTAATACAAATCAACCCATATTGCAGCTGACATATAACACTAACAATGGTGAATTCATCACCAACCATTAGCCAATAGCTTTGTTAAAATAGCAGTGGGCCACTTGTTAGGCAAGGCTACGATTAAGACATGCAATTACCAAAATAAAAGCCCGTCATGCAGGTGTTACTCAATTTAAATAGATTGCTAGAATGGTAAGTCGATCTGATTTCAAATTCGACATTTTATTTCTTCACTAATAGCTAGCTTAACTACACATTGAATACAGGTTAGACATGAGATGAGTAGTGACATAATTGCTGAAAAGGAAAATTCCATAAGTAGGAAAGGGCTGGAAACAAAAAACACTAATAACTCAGTATTGGATAAAGAATGTTTGAATCATAAATTGTAGTTCATTAAATGATTTACAAAGTAGAATATTTAACATTTATGGATCCGACTTAAAATAACGGAGATATTTCATTTTTTTTATTTTATTATGAATTTAAACGCTAAAACACATACTAACAGACTGCAAAAGACGTGACAATCTAAAGATCCCTCATGACTTACACGACTTACTTACTGAAGGTAGCCCACATATTCCCATAATACTCCAACATTTACATGACATTAACATATACTACCGTGTGTATGTGTGTGTGTGGTTGTATGTGTGTGCGTGCGTGTTTGTATGTGTGATAAGAAAGTGAGAGCATATGATTGTAAATATTTTAGATATTAGAAAATTGAATCTGTTCATTTTATTAATGTACATACTAATTTTTATTTATTTGATTTTAGTTTTGTTTTTAACCATTGAAAGTATATAATTGTTTACGTAATTATATTAATCTTTAATTATCTAGTTTCCTTACAAGAGTTTTTGTTTTTGAATTTTATGTTTTGTTTTTGTTTATTTATTTTATTTGTTGATTCGTGTTTTTTTCTCTTAGTTTAGTTTTGTTATTTGATTGCATTCTGTTATTTAGTTGAGTTTTGTTATTTGATTGCGTTCTGTTATTTAGTTGAGTTTTGTTATTTGATTGCGTTCTGTTATTTAGTTGAGTTTTGTTATTTGATTGCGTTCTGTTATTTAGTTGAGTTTTGTTATTTGATTGCGTTCTGTTATTTAGTTGAGTTTTGTTATTTGATTGCATTCTGTTATTTAGTTGAGTTTTGTTATTTGATTGCATTCTGTTATTTAGTTGAGTTTTGTTATTTGATTGCATTCTGTTATTTAGTTGAGTTTTGTTATTTGATTGCGTTCTGTTATTTAGTTGAGTTTTGTTATTTGATTACATTCTGTTATTTAGTTGAGTTATGTTATTTGATTGCGTTCTGTTATTTAGTTGAGTTTTGTTATTTGATTGCATTCTGTTATTTAGTTGAGTTTTGTTATTTGATTGCGTTCTGTTATTTAGTTGAGTTTTGTTATTTGATTGCATTCTGTTATTTAGTTGAGTTTTGTTATTTGATTGCATTCTGTTATTTAGTTGAGTTTTGTTATTTGATTGCGTTCTGTTATTTAGTTGAGTTTTGTTATTTGATTGCGTTCTGTTATTTAGTTGAGTTTCATTTAGTTGCGTTTTGTTATTTTGTTGCGTTCTGTTATTAAGTTGCGTTTGTCTTGCGTTTAGTTCTTAGTTTGTATTTTTTAATTTTTTCTTGTTATTGTTTTCTTTTTTGTATTTTGTTTATATACATTGTTTTTTTATGAGCAATATCGCCTTGCTGCGTACGCTCCAAAATAAATAAAAAATATTAATTTAAACATTAATGAAACTCCCTCAACCCCCCCCCCCTCCTAGTCAAGACTATAAACAAATTTTATCTTTAGCTTCATATGAATCGCTAAAATATTGAGAATGAATCACTGAAGTAAATATTGAGGTTTTTAGAAAAATATAATCTCTATTGATGGTGCCACATGAAACGTATTTGTATGTATTTCACATAGAAATTGTTGAACATCATATTAAATTTTTCTAATAAGACGTTTCTTGATATATCAGTGTATTATTAATATTAAATGTGTAGTCAGGGTTTATTAAAGGCTGAAAACTAAAATCTGCAAATATCTAGGTAATATCCATGACAGAGAAGACATGTAATGTATGAATCTCATATTGGCATAGGTGTTTAAAATATCCATCACATCACATGTAGAATTCCGTGTAATCCCTTTAACAGATTTAAACAGCACGTGATATGAGACGAGTAATAGTATGTGCTTTAAATAGTACTCATAATTAAGTCCATTAATAGTCTACTTACTGAAAAATGTAAATAACAGTCCGTCACGCAGGGGCTGCAGGCTTCCCACAAGCTCGAATGACACACTACTGATAGCACCAATGGTCTACTTATCTACCTAATCAGGAATTGAAATGAAAGCTGGACATGAGATGTTCAGTTACTTACGGTCACGTACGGAATAGGACGTTGATCAAATAAACATTTAGGAATCAGGAAGGTAAAAACTTAATAGATGACGTTACATTGTACATGGCATATTTAAGCTGGCAATAAAACGTTTCACGAATTATCAGTTCATTGTTAATATGAGTTGAGTATGAGTATGGGACTGAAAAGTAAATAAAAATACAAATATCTTGGCAAACTTTCGATTACCCTGGCTCTAAATTCCCTCCCCCTGTCCGTTAACGAACGTGATCATTACTTTTTTACTACAAACACATAAATACCGAGTTTGGTAACTATCAAACAAGAATTAAGACCGCTACTGTGACAACAGACAAATAATATATTCTCTACTGTGTATAGGTATATATATATATATATATATATATATATATATATATATATATATTTGTTTTTAACAGATGACCCGCTACTGAAATTAATTCAAACTGTAGCCATACTGGGTCAAAACAAACACTTTTTTTCGATTTAACATCCTATTTATTTTCATAACGCGTTTTGAGCATTTTTGCTCCTTATCAATGGGTTCCTTTTTCTCTAGTTTGATTGTCCTGTTGTGATACAACCAGGTGGTTTTAACGAAATGCGAAACAACTTTTGTTTAAATGTTAATGTGATAAGTGAACAACATTTGATAATACTGATTTAGCATAAAGATATTGTTCATAAAAATTAGAGAAAATGAACCCTCCCCTCATTCTTAAGGACAATGCATACATGTATTCATATATATTAATTTGAACAGTCCTCATTTTGGTCTTGTACCCTTGGTAAGATCGATGGACATTTGAAGGCATATTTCAAAAATTATGTCATGCACACACCTTCAATAGGAAATAACTCTTAAAGGAAATCTGCTGAGGATAAAGATTAGTTCGAGACTGTGGTCACGTCGCACACTATTTATGAATACAATAAGTTGTTCTTTGCTTTGTAATCAGGCAGTATGTAGTCTAGCACAACTATATAGTTCATAGCGAATTAACATTGTTCATATACGCTCTGCACGTAAAAATAGGGCAGGACATTTTTGGGCCGAGCTATTACGGGGCGGAAATGAGTACGCGACACTGAATTGCTAACAATAGTGCGCAACAATAGATGATGACTCCTATGCTGTCATCACATTATCAGCTAGTCGATCCCCTGATCTAAAGCCACTCCAGATATGGCCGCAAATTCCTTTCGAGATTAAATAGATACGCCCACGCCTATACACTCATCGCGTAGGAAAAGTCCACGTCGCCAACTTAACATTATTATTGAACTCCTTGAGGGCTGGATGGATTGTTAGTGATAGTGAAGGACCGGCAATTCATTGTGGGTTAAGGTGAGGGTTCATCTACCACTACCCTTAGTATGCTGAAGTTGAAAATAGGTGCAGCTTCGATAGCGGCCAAGAGAGAAATTTAATTCACGACGAGTTCGTCACCAGAGCACGGTAGACCACCGGCAGTGAATCGAATTCGTCTGACAACCCCCCGAGATAACAAACGACTTTGACTTAGATGCATTAGTGAATTGACCACCGACCCACCGGTATATTGAGGCCCGCCAGTTATTTCAGGTCTAACGAGTTTATTGAGTTGATTACTTTCCACATAAAACGCAAATCCCCTTCGGAGGTTGCCAGAGCACTCCATGGTTTATAATGCCAAGTGAATATATATTAGCAAAGAAATATTTATATGTATGTAATATAGTTAGCCATGTGAGTTAAGGCGTTCGTATTAATAAACTTAAACTAGAGACATGGGTTCGATTACCGCGCGTAGGTATTTATTCAGCGATGTACTCACTAAATAAAATCCTTAGACCCATCCTGTCTAGAAAAGGGTAGTAAACTGTGAGCGTGGGGAGGTGGGCAATTTCAAATTTCTCTGATCGAAAAATAATTAATCTTATTTGTAAATTTAATTTTCAGCAATTGTTGCTCTTTACATTTTTTTCCGTGATATTCGCACTTTTTAGTTTTCATTTATCAGTAAACCCCCACTCATATTTATTTCACATTAGCAATGTATCACAATGCTCCTTTATATTTCTGGCTTAAATAAGACATATTGTTTTCATCGGACAAGGAAGAATCAGGGTTTAAGAAGGGGTAAAAGAAATATGCAAAATATGTTACATAACTAATCTTGATGTAAATTTAGTTTCTACAGTTGTTTTCGTTTTCTCTCTAACTGGAATATTAAGTGAAATGTTTTCATTTCAGCCTTTTGTGAACCCGTACCCCTACTAATGCAATTTTCCCTTCAAGCGCCTCAGTTATTAAGCATCTCATGCCCTGTAAAAATTCCAAATCCCGTTAAGATAGGCTTCTTATCACAGAAAAAATAGAGAATAGATGACGACAGATCAGCAACGTGTTAACCCCTGCTTCTATCCTTGCGATGTTTACTTTTATAGAAGCACTAAACATCAAATGGGCAGCTTGAATTTCAAAAAGGCCTGTATGTTTTGTTACAACAGGTAAGAAAGGAAGGAAATATACTGACACATCACAATACCAGATGAACAGGTCTGATCATCTCAAAACATGGATGAACCTCCTACAGCCTTGTTTTATGGTGCTTCTGCATTATATTACAAAGAATATTTTCTTAAATACATCTTGGATAAACTCGCTACATATGAGGTAAAGGTTTCAATAAGAGGGGGAAAACGCTAAAGTCAGATTTTAAAAAGTAGCTGTCACAAAAAAACTGTGTCTCATGGAGTCATTATGACATTCAGTATGAAAAACTGCACTAGATTCACTAATCAGATTTCTTGTGAAGAAACCTTGTCGACCAGTCTATAGAACGTTATATAGTACCAAGATTAGTTTTATAATAATTTTCCAGCACTTAACGGTTTTAAACGTATTATTGTAATACTATCATGGTGCCTCATCAGGACCATAACTAGAACTAAAATTAAATTACACCTAGCCATTAGCTTCAATCCATAATGGTGTGTAGGCAAACCATGTCCTAACTACTATTTGAGCTTCTCAAATTTAGAAAAGGATCTGAGATGACATCAGAAGTTCTATCCAGTACTAAGAAAAACTCCTAAGTGTAAGCAGTACCTGTGTAAATGACTTTTTTGTGTATCCCATCTTTAGTATTCGTTTTCGAATTGTTGTTCCTTGAATAATAATGAAGGGTCTATTGCACTTTGAAATTTACATTAAATATTTTATACTCCAGGCCTAACAGTAATTTATATCAATATATTTTTGCTGGAGCATTTCTTTCAGCATATGTAGGTGAAGGGCTCAAAGAAATTTGAGCACTTTATTATTTTTCATGCGATTGAAAATAAATAATAAGATCGCAAAAAAGTACTTATCATACATGAGGTCGTTATAAACCAACCCTTTCCTCAGAAGTACAAAATGGAAAGGACTTGTAGTTTTTGACTAATAAATCGTTCAAGAAGGAAAAGAAGATATATAATAACGAACAGAATAAGGCGATGTTAGTTTAATTTCGTCATTTGTCTGTTGAAAACATCGCCAAGGTTGGCTGAAGGCGTCAGCAAATGCAACGCAAGCAGTGTATTTGAAATGCAGCTTTCCTCCCACTTAGCAATTCTCTTAGCGTTCAGTCTTGCTAATCTAACTCTGCAATTACATTTCAAAGAAATATTTCTTCTTGTTTTTCTTAACCCTCGCATTTAGCATTGGCAATGACTTGCAGAGAATGATCGTGTGTTTACGAGCTAATACTAATGAAGGTCTGCACACGTGCGCAGTGGCTTCATAGCCACATTAATCTGAAGGAACGTTTGTGTTCATTGTACCGCGTCTTCACCCTTTTCCATTTATTTCATATTTATGATATAATTTTACATAATCAATTCATTTCGAGCACGTCCTTTTTTCAATGTAGTATTCAGAGCATTTAAGGCATTTTGTTTCTCTTTGTATTGGATACCGCCTGTTTGTACTGAATATTTTTTTAATGCAGTGTGGAGCCCTTTCTCCTGTATATTTGTGACTGTATACAACAGGCCTTGTATATCTAAAAGTCCGCCGCGCAGGGGCTGCGTAAACTAAGCAGATTTCCCATGTGAAGATTTAAAGAAAAATCTCCATTCCAGAGCCGAGTTACGGAAACGGCCGAACTAGCTTTCGGCGGAAAGTCACGAAAACAACCGACATTAGCCGATCTCATCTCCGTTATCCGCTAACACTTAATAAAAATGCAAATATCTTGGGTCTTATTCAAGTTAGAGAATAAATGTATATGACAATATGTATAGTAAATGTAATTTGCAATGAGATTGGCTCTATACGTGTTTTCGATCCTAAGAATAATAACAGAGATATTTTGAATTTTCGTAATTCCCCCCTAACCCCCCCCCCTCCCACTGATTCGATTTTAGCCATTAACAAACTTGATCTTTCTTTTTCCATAAAACATAAAATAAAACATTTAAATATTGAGTTTGGTAACGATCATACAAAAATGTCGCTAGAGGCGTTAACAGACAAATATATATATAATTTTGAACGGACCTCATTTTCGTCATCTCCTGGGTAGGATCGATGGACATTTGAAGAAATTTCATGAGTACGACCTCAATAGCTGATTTCCCTTATGGGAAATATGCTAAAAAAAGCTTGGTGCTTTGTTTGCTTGTTTTTATATTTATTGTTTACATTCTTGAGTATATTTTCAATCGTGTTTTTTGTGCCCCCCCTACTATTTCATATACTGTTATAAGTTGTTTTTCATTGTTATCTTGTGTGAACGGTGGTGTTTTCAGTCGGTGAGCCATATGGTAAATGCAGCTAGCTTGTTCTAGAACAAAATAGGTTGGGTTGTTCTATGAATCCAGTATTGTATGTCTTTGTTATTAGATTTCCTGTAAACATTAAAGGTTTCCATACTCCGGTTTGTTGTTTTTTTTTTTTTTGTGTACTGTGTCCACTGTGTGTTTTACGTAAAGGTACATTCTGTTTAGTTCATTTGGCATTCTATACTTTCAGACTCGGCAATGAAAGACGTTTTATTTACCAATCGAAAGTAGTTTAATATTTTTCAGGAAGGGTTGGGTTATGTAAATCTTAATGGTGTATTAAGAATGTTTCTATTAATACAGAAGAAGTTGGGCCCACACTCCATATCCGCCGTTTCTTTTGTATACTTCAGTGTTAAAGAAAAAATAATTATGATTCAAAGAGTTTATTTTTTTGCTTTGATTTCTTGAATGTTCGCTTTCATTTAAATCATTGTATATTGTTGTCAGATTTCGTATGTTTTGTGTAAGGTAATTAATGGACAGAGATCCTTAGTGTCAAACTAAATTAGAAGTCATCTCTTTGAAAGTGGCATTAATTTCAGTACTAGTTGCTTTATATTCTTAATAGTGAACGACCACACAGTTTAATTTTCTATAAGATGCCTAAATATCTGATCCAAAATTCTAAATGATATTTAGATCAATAAGCTGCCTGTCTATAACTAAGTTTTACATTATTTCGTTAATTGGGGGCGAAATCTAAAATCGGTAGAATAGTGTTTCCAAAGTATTTTTCTATTTTTTTTCACGGCATGAGTTTTATCCCCTTCAGCAAGCATTTCAATGACCAAAATTTACACTAACTTTCCCCAGAAAGAGTCAAACAATTTGTATTGTGCGTTCCAACATTACATGGAGATTATCACAGAACATCAAGGGGTTTGGTAAAATGATTTCTTATAGCAAGCGATTATGTGTACTTCCAATCCCGTTAACGAAGAAGGGACTTGGAATGAGTTACTTCCTGTAGACTGGCGAGCCTCATTATACCTCAAGGGAACGATATCGCTCCCCAGAAACACGTGGTAGCTATCACTCACTAGGTCTTCAGATAGCATCTAGAAAAACCTAATTCCTTAATTATTCTGCATAATCGACTGTCCAGACTAGAACCTAAACTTGTTCTTTATTGATACTGTACACTCTGAATTTCAGCATGTTTTTAGCAGATTTCCCATTACGGAAATCAGCTATTAAGGTTTTACTCATGGCCCAATTTTTGAAAAATACCCTCAAATGTTTATCCTCCTTATTTATATACAGCTCAAGCGGTCGCAATTTTTATTTCATTTAAACGTTTTTTATAAAACTAAAGGTTGAGTTCCGTAACTTCTGAAATCTAACCAGTAGTAGGTAGGGGAGGGGAGTTAGCGGAAATTCGCTAACCTATTTCGGAAATTCAAAATATCTCCGTTCCTATAAGTCGGATTGATGAATATTATATACCCAATCTTATTAAACTATTGATGCTCTACAATTATCATTTTATGCGAGTTAATCGCATTTTTTGTTTTCAGCTTTCAGTAAACCCCTCTTCTTCTCATCGGATTTATATTTAGAATTAGGGTATGTATGGTGAGCTGAGATCAGTAGTTTGCCATAATAGGATAAAATATCCTTAGTTTATGCAGCTTTTTTGGTACGTTGAACTGTTTTTTGTTTTTTTTAATTTTGAACAATGCTGGATTTTCGTATAAAATTGAATAAAGCTATTTTCTAAAAAATCCAGCCACACAAGAACTGCGGAAACGAAGTTAAATAAATTCTTTATTAAAATGAAGTTTATCGTCGTATCAATCAAATTATCCGCTATAGAAAATGATTCTCTTTTCAATAATATAAACAATGCTTAAAACTAGGTCTTTATTAGAATATTTCCCTTCAGGGAAATCAGCTATTGAGGTTGAAACTTCCAAGTACATTCCTTATTATGAGTCGTATAGAAAAGTATTTTAGAACCAGTCTTCGTACAATATTACAGCGCTATAATTGTTGTCCTATACATTTTTTCGTTACTCAAATACTAACCGCCACCTCTACTTTTCATATTTTGACTTAGAAAAAGAGAATTTATGTTGGAATTGGTTGTGGAATCTGCTTATTTTATGTAGGCCCTGTCTGGCGGACGTTCTTTGTTATCTGCATATGCAAAAATAAGTTATTTCTGATTTTGTCAAGGAGTACACTGCTTGAGGGGCGGGGGAGAGGTGGTTAGGTAATTAGGCAGCTGTCCTTCACGATAGGAGTGTCTTTGACCCCTCCGGGGTGCCTCCGCTCTCCATTCACCTACAGCCCTCCTCCACATTTTTACAGCTCAATCCTTACTTAGCATCCATATCCATTTTCAAACCCAAAAATTTAGTTCGTAATTTTTAGGTCAGTAAAAAATAGAAGTGTACTTAAGGGAAATCAGTTGAAACTGACATTTACAAAATATTAGCAGATTGAGCTATTGAGGTCGTACTCATGACGCCAGTTTTCATAAATTTCCTCAAATGTCCATCGATTCTACCCAGCAAATGACGAAAATGGGGTCCGTTCAAAATTATATATATATATATATATATATATATATATATATATATATATATATATATATATATATATATATGTCTGTTAACGATCTAGCGGTCATAATGTTTTTCTGATCGTTACCAAACTTCATATTTAAGTGTTTTACGTAAAAAGAGAGATCAAGTTCGTAAATGGCTGAAATCGGACCAGTGGGAGGGGGGGGTTTAGAAGGGGGATTTTTGAAAATTCGAAATATCTCAATTATTATGCGTCGGATCGAAAAATTGTATACAATCAATCTTATTGAAAATTAAATTAACTATAAATTTTCTTCTATACATTTATTCTGTATCTTGAATATTAACCGAGATATTTGCATTTGTATGCATGTGTGTGGTCGGCAGGAATCGGCTATGTTCGGGACTCTCCGCCGAGAGCTAGTGCGGGCCGTTTCGGTAACTATTCGTCCCTCGTGAATAGGTTTAGAGATTCCTTACTACTACTGTTGTTATTAGGCGGATTTCTCTATTGTAAAACTTCACGTGGGAAATCTGCTTAGTTTACGCAGCCCCTGCGTGACGGATTTTTCTAGTCATGTTTAAGGGAAATCAACTATTGAGGTTGCGGTCATAATGTGATTCTCGAAAAATTTCTTCAAATGTCCATCGATCCTACCTAGTAGATGACGAAAATGAGGTCCGTCCAAAATGTTATATATATATATATATATATATATATATATATATATATATATATATATATATATATATATCTGTTACCGTTCTAGCGGTCGCAATTCTTATTTAATAATAACCAAACTCGATATATAATAGTTTCATGTAGAATTAAATTTCAAGTTCTATAATGGCCGAACTCCAACCATGGTGGGAGGGGTGGGGTCAGAGGAGATGAATTTCGGGAATTCGAAATATCTCCGGTATTATAAGTCGGATCAAAACACTGTATAAAACCAATCTTATTGCAAATGTAATGTACTATAAATGTAGTTATGTACACATATTTCACTTTCTTGATTATTAACCGAAATATTTGCATTTATTAGTTTTCGGCCTGTAGTAAGCCCCACTCCGACTCTTGTCATATTAGTGTT
Source organism: Riptortus pedestris (assembly GCA_019009955.1). NCBI lineage: Eukaryota > Metazoa > Arthropoda > Insecta > Hemiptera > Alydidae > Riptortus > Riptortus pedestris. Next base: position 31,329,258 of record CM032233.1, read on the forward strand.
GAGAATTTTTGGCAGTTAACTGTTGATTCATTTTGAAATATGTCCATCGATCCTACCCAGGAGATGACGAAAATGACGTCCGTTCACACACACACACACACACATATATATATATATATATATATATATATATATATATATATATATATATATATATATATATATTTGTCTGTTAACGCTCTAGTGGTCGCAATTTTTGTTTAATCGTTACCAAACTCGGTATTTAATCGTTTCATGTAAAAAGAAAGATCAAGTTCGTTAGTGGCTGAAATTGGACCAGTGAGTAAGTGGGTAATTTCGAAATACGAAATATCTCCGTTACTATAAGTTGGATCGAAAAATTGTAAAGAAACAATCATATTGCAAATGTAATGTACAATAAATGTTGTTATGTGCGTTTTTGCTCTACGTTGATTATTAACCGAGATATTTGAATAAACTCCCACTCCTACTCATGTCAAATTGACAGTAAGCTGTTATATTATGAAGTACATTATTAGAAGCCTAAATACCAAATATTAATCCCATTGAACTTTTACGTTTTGAGATAAATGCAAATACTCGACGCACGAGGGAAATCACTCGTTAAATTACTCATCCCACGTTAAAAGTAAGTAATATATCGTGAATCGTATTATTTTAAGGATATACTGAACATTGTTTACAGTGGGCCTTTGCTATTGTATCTGATATATATGAAAATATGTTTTTTGCCTTAAGGAAAACCCCACTTCTACACATCCCACGTTAAAAGTAAGCTAATATATCGTGAATCGTATTATTTTGAGTATATACTGAACATTGTTTACATTGGGCCTTTGCTATTGCATCTGATATACATATATGAAAATATCATTTGCCTTCAGGAGAACCCCACTTCTACTCATCCCACGTTAAAAGTAAGCTAATATATCGTGAATCGTATTATTTTAAGAATATACTGAACATTGTTTACATTGGGCCTTTGCTATTGTATCTGATATATATGAAAATATGATTTGCCTTCAGTAAAACCCCACTTCTACTCATCCCACGTTAAAAGTAAGCTAATATATCGTGAATCGTATTATTTTGAGAATATACTGAACATTGTTTACATTGGGCTTTTGCTATTGTATCTGATATATATGAAAATATGTTTTTTACCTTCAGTAAAACCCCACTTTTACTCATCCCACGTTAAAAGTAAGCTAATATATCGTGAATCGTATTATTTTAAGAATATACTGAACATTGTTTACAATGGGCCTTTACTATTGTATCTGATATATATGAAAATATGTTTTTTACCTTCAGTAAAACCCCACTTTTACTCATCTCACGTTAAAAGTTAGCTAATATTTCGTGAATCGTATTATTTTAAGAACATATGGAAATTATTTTCTTTGGGACTTTACTATTGTATCTGATATATATGAAAATATGATTTGCCTTCAGTAAAACCCCACTTCTACACATCCCACGTTAAAAGTAAGCTAATATATCGTGAGTCGTATTATTTTAAGAAGATACTGAACATTTTTTACAATGGGCCTTTACTATTGTATCTGATATATATGAAAATATGTTTTTTGCCTTTAGTAAAACCCCACTTCTACTCATCCCACGTTAAAATTAAGCTAATATATCGTGAATCGTATTATTTTGAGAATATACTGAACATTGTTTACAATGGGCTTTTACTATTGTATCTGATATATGTGAAAATATGTTCCTTTTCGCCATCATTTAATATTTTACGTTCTAAAATACGTGGGTTTTTTTTAATTGCGTACTTGATATTAAAACAATTCATGCAAAATTAAAGAGTATAGTAGGTAATGAATGAAATCAGCCTGGGATGAATGATGGGGGGGGGGGGTTAATGGGGGAAAATTTTTAAATACTTTGGAAATATGATTTGAATCGGAAAATTATTTGCAACCAACATTGTTGATAGTGTAATTTCCTATAACTAATATTTGTTAATGTTTTCTCTGGCTCGAATATTAGTTATGCCATTATTGATGTAACCGTCGGATAATTGTCGTAAATGCTAGTAATCTTACTCATACAAGAGATTAATATTTGCCCAACCCCGTTGTGTAGTAGATTAGTGTATAGTATAGTGGCCTTGGCGGAGGGAGGTGTCCCCGTCAGGGGGAAAATTGCCTGCTTCCGTGAGCTGAGGAGTTCATTACCTCTCCATACTTTTGTCTAGCTTGTCCCCCCAAGGCCGTACCTTCCTCCTAATTTAATCCACTCTCCCAGCTCCTCAACTGCCCCGCATCAATATAAGTCCGTCACGCAGGGGCTGCGTAAACTAAGCAGATTTCCGACGTACGGTTATACGGGTGCCGAACAGTTACGGAAACGAATAGAAGCGACCATAGCTCGTCCGTTACACTTAATAAAAATGCAAATATCACGGTTAATAAATGTATATAACAATATTTATAGTAACTATAATTTTCAATAACATTGGTACTATACAATTATTCGATCCGACGTATAGTAACGGAGATATTTCGAAATCCCCCCTTTAAACCCCCCTCCCACTGATCCGATTTCCGCCGTTAACGAACTTGATCTTTCTTTTTACATAAACGATTAAATACCGAGTTTGGTGAGGATTAAACAAAAATTGCGACCGCTAGAGCGTTAACAGGCAAATACACACACACACACACACACACACACACACACACACACANCCCACACACACACATATATATATATATATATATATACATATATATATATATATATATATATATATACATATATATATATATATATATATATATATATATATATATATATACATATATATATATATATATATATATATACTATTTTTATATTTTTTTATGTATATATGCTATTTTATGTACAAATTCATAGGAATTAGATATTTATTATAGTTATGTGTTTCCACAAGCACTGAAAATGTTGCGATGTCTTTGAAAAAGTGAAACATATAACATATTTTGCTGCACTTCAATTAAAATTGTTTCATTTGAATGCCATATAGGACATCTCCATTCCACGTCAACAGATCGAATGTATAATCATTATTAAAAATTATTTATAATTCATTCTATACTAAATAAAAGAGGTCCTTTACAAGAAATATATAGTAATGCCATAAGCCTGTGGCTAGTGTATGAAAAGATCAGTATTACATCTGATTATATATAAAAACTAAAATTTGAAATTTTACGTTAATTATAATTAACTGGGGTAAAAAAAAGCATTAGAAGAAATATTATCATCTAACTTTTAAGAATAAAACTTTTAAGAAAATTAACATCCTTCCAAGATGGCTTCATAGATTTTACAGCAGAAAGCTGGAGTCAATTTTAGCTATGGCCTAAAAGATTCTACCCTTTCCAGGCAATAGTACATTAAAACATATGCAATTTACTTTAATACATATAATAATATAGCCTTATTGGATATGAAAGAATGACTAGTGTAACTCCATCGTCATCGAGCTTTTGAAACTTCTTTTTTTCTAGAAAGTCCAATCAATTTTGTGTATCTTACCATGTCTGTTCAGAAGATGTTCCACATGTTATCAACAGGGTGCTCATCCATAGGCCTAGCTATCACGGCTCTAGATTATTGGCAAATGAAATATGCGAGTTTGCATTGAAAAATAATTAAAGTGAATTATTTCTTTTTTCTTTCACCTTATTAATATTATAAACTTAAATCCTGGCAATTAAATTAAGAATATATTAAAAAATAATTATAATTTAATCTGCATTGTTCAGTTTTCATTTGGAATGGTAAATCAGATGATTTTCCATCCAAATAAGATCTTAGCGTTTGGTTTCTAGTGTCTCATTTGTCTCTCTTACATCTTCCTCTATATTCGATCTACTGCTGACAGGCATTAAATATGGCTTTCTATAAGGGAAAAACAGACTTATATAAGTACTTTTAATATTTACCACAAGTGGTTTTACTCAACGTAGTAGATCCAACAGAAATTGTAAAACATACCTGAAACAAAGAAACTGATTTTAGAAAAAAAAATATTTTTTATAAATATATTCATCACCTTATCATATTCTAAAATATATAAATTGACTCTACGAAGTTATAAACTTCATTCCTACAAATGATGGTAGTTATAAACCACTATAAAATCCGAATAATAAAACAGGATTCAAATAATTTAGGATGGATTGATTTTAAAAATCAAAACCTGAAATTAAGAACATATTATCTGAGATGTCTAGGAGTGTCAACTTCAATTGCTGGGAATCCTAGTTTCTTGAAGCATCAAAAGGAAATAGTTGAGTGTGAGCATGAAGCACAGAAAACGCTTATCAAATAAGTCTGGAAAACCAAAATAGCTGATGTCACTCTCAGTATAAACAGCATACTTACAATAGTTAACGTTAGGAAAACATACTTAACAAGTATTGACAGACTGTATCACTGGCTATATCGGATAACAGTAACTTCTTTGAATGTGACTCAATATGACAACACAAACAACCGTTCTATTGGATAACTTTATTATCTTTTGGTGGTTGTGAAATAATCACTTATATTAATTCACTATATAAACGTACGGGGGAAGGTCAACTCTAAGAAAAACGATTATTAAACATACTCATTTCTCAAAGAGTTTCAAACCAATTTAAGGCCTTCTTAGGAGTTAAAAAACACTAAAAGGTATGACTACTTCGTCGCAAAGGACCTTCCATTAGCAATGCCAGTCATAGAATGGCTTATAAAATATGATGGGCAAAGCCAGTTGAATAAAATCGATGTCTTTAAGTATCAAATAATAATTATCCCTAAAGAAGCGTTGACTAAATACTTCGTGAATATTTAAAACTTGATAGAGCGTACTACAGAGTTAAATATATAATCCAGATGTTTAATTTCTGTTTCTTTATTGACTAACTTTTTTGTAAACGGGAGGCAGTTAGAAATGAATATAAGTCTCCCCGGAAAAGTAAATGTTGATTCCTGTAAGAAAAACGTTTATTTTCAGCAACCCTTCGTTAAGGTTCACTTTAACGAAACGCCGTTAGAACGCCAAACTAACAACGATGGTGGGATATTTAGAGGGAGATATCGATTAGCAACTTTTTTAAATAGGACAAGACAACCTGCTCTCTGCCCCTATAGCCTAGTGGATCCGCGGAGCAGATGCCAAGCGGCTGGAAGTAAAATGTGTGGGCTATTACAAATACGAACTAGCAACATATTAAACCGGAATACTAAACCCAGTTCAAAAATGACAGAAGTATTTATTTAGAAGTATATTACTATTTAGAACAATGAATGAAACCTGGAAACTGAATTTTGTGGAAGTATGTCTGTTCTACACAACCTCAACCCTTTTGATTCCTTTTTAAACTATTATTTTCCACCCCCATAAAATTATATTACCGTAAATAGTTTACAGATATTTGAGCTCCGTATAATAAATGTAACATTTGTTGAGAGCGTATTTTTGTAGCTATACATTTAAATTAATGAGATTGGTTATACCGTTTTATAAACACGATTCATTAAAATATACAAACATTTCACTAATTAACAGAAGACTCCTTTTGCTATTAGTCAAAGGAAAGATAGATTTAAGGATGCCGAATATATTGAGTGGTGTTGTTATTTTTAATGGAAGGTCAAACCATTTCTACTTAATTTAACTTAATTATTATAATTAATTATTCGTTTCTGGCCATGAAGGTTCATCTTATCGCAACGATGTTCTTGTTTTAAAAAAATGAGCTAGAAAAATGAGAGTCCTACCCAAAGCCATGCAGCAATGATTCAGTGTAATGTAAACTTAATTTCAACTTCAGTTCGGGTAATGGCATACTCATGCGATCACTAACCATCTAAATATAATAATAATCACAACACTAGGCCTCGCCGTCACCCATCAATGATTACACATATTTTTTCTTGAAATTTAATTTTCGTCTTCCGCTAGTAATCACATATCCGTAATTTTTAGTTCAAACGGGATTTTTTAAACATGCATATATGCTTGTAAATAAAATAAAATCGTTCTCTCAAGATTTTCCCTTTTACTGGTTGGATTCATAATTAAGAGCGAGTTTCCAATAGAATATATGATGAAAACAGAGAAATATAACAAATATTAAGAGAAGAAATGTCAAAGTTGAAAAAAGCAAACTTACAAGAGGGCGAATGAAACTAAATATTTAAAGGAGAGGGGAAAATGAGTGCTACTGTTTTAATACCTATAAAAGAAATAAAAATAACACTGAACATAACTTTATATGCTAACAAAAAAAAAAAGAAAACTGATAAATTAAGAGCTCTAATAAACAATATATTCCGGTATTTAAAGTAATATCACTTCATCTATATATATATAAAATTGTAACCTCTGTCTGTACATTGATTTTTTTCGCGAAATTTCACGATAACTTTTCGTTTCACATGTCATAGACACCATAACTACATTTTGTTTCTTTCGTGTCTGTTTGTTTGTTTGTTTGTTTGTTTATTTGTTTGTTTGTTTGTTACCTTTTCACGCAAAAACGGCTGAACCGAATTTTATGAAACTTGGTATGTATATTACTACTAGCCCAACTTAGACTTTAGGCTATATTAATATTCTGTAAGACGAACAAGAGTGGGGGTTATAAGGGAGGCCTGAAATTAAAAATAGCGATATTTCGTTTCCTATTGATTTTTCAGCAAATATGCACATGACAAAAGTTATTTATTTTGTAATTTAGAGTAACTTTTGTTATATGTACTTTTGCCGTAAACGGAAGTATAAATGAGTTATACTCTAAAAACTATTGCGGGAGTCCACAATTTTATTTGGCACAAAAGACTCAACCGAACTAAACCAAACTCGCTATGTGAATTAATACTAACGATGTCCTTATAATAAGCCATACTAACATTTCTAGGGACTGGCAGGAGTGGGGGTTATAAGGGAGGCCAGAAATTAAAAATAGCGATATTTAGTTTCCTATTGCTTTTTCAGCAAATATGTACATAACAAAAGTTGTTTATTTTGTTATTTAAAGTAACTTTTGCGAAATACACTTTTGCCGTATACGGAAGTATAAATGAGTTATACGCTAAAAACTATAGCGGGAGTCGACAATTTTATTCGGCACAAAAGAATCAACCGAACAAAATAAAACTCGGTACGTATATTAGGACTAACGCCTTCATTACAGCAAGCCATACCAACATTTCTAGCGACGGGCAGGAGTGGGGGTTGTAAGGAAGGCCTGGAATAAAAAATAGCGATATTTTGTTTCCTATTGCCTTTTCAGCAAATATGCACATAACAAAAGTTGTTTATTTCGTTATTTAGAGTAACTTTTGTTATATTCACTTTTGTCGTATAGAGAAGTATGAACGTGATATACACTAAAATCTAAAACGGGAGTCAACAATTTTGTTGGGCACTAACGATTGAACCGAACTTAGCAAAACTCGGTATGTCAATTAGCATTAAATCTTCCATGATTATAAGCTATATTTAAAATTTTAGGTCCAAACGGGAGTGGGGATTATAAAAGAGGCTGAAAAGCGAGAAGTCTAATGCGGGAGCGGAAGATGACGGCAGCCTTACCAGTTAATTGAGTTTACTTATTTCCCGTCTGGCATTGCTGGAAGTGATTTCCAGTGAGATTCACTATTACAAATATAATCTTACGTATAAAACTTTGCCTGAACTATTTGAGCTCGGGTAGGCCTTTGAAAGAAAATATGTTCATTATGGATGATATTTAATTGTAATAAATGCTACCCATGAATATGGTTTGAATTATTGAATAACGGTGATTCATAAAGTGTAGAAGGATTAATTATGAACACATTTTCATTTATCCTTCAAAACTAAAATTTCTATTCTATTAATCCCCAAAAGTTACCCTTCAGGGTTGGCTATTTCGGAAAATCATTACGTCGTGGAGGGAAGTGTAATTGTACACATTGAAGTCTTACTATCAAAATACCATCATTAGTCAGTCAACAATAATTTCCCGGGCATCGCCGGGTATCTGAGCTAGTAATTATATAAAAGAAACGAAAATAAGTAAAAAATAATACATACAAAGAATTCATTCATTGAGTAAAAATGAATGTAACTTCAGAGTTTTTAGGAGAAAATGAAAAAGGTTTCTTAAATGAGTAGAGGAATTATAACCAAGCCTCTCTCTGTGAAAGATATGGCACTTATTAATCATCATTATAAAACGCCTGGAACTTGTTATTAAAAAGCAACGTTGAGAACGCTGAAATTGCTTAAAACCTAATAAGGTAACTGACTACATAGGTCGGCTCAAATGAGGTTCCAATAGCCTACAATCTGGATCAAATTTAATTTATTGCCGGAGAATAAAGATTTTTAGAAATTGCTGCACTAATATATTTTTATTGGAAAGTCTACTATCGCCACCAGTTACTAAATCAACACGCATATTCTAAACTATTGAAATCATTGAGATGTAAATATTTTCTGGTTGTGTAATTTCAAATTAAAAAGCTTCTAACCCACATATTTTGAAGATAAATAACTAACTTAATCCTAAAAAGGCCAACTTGCTAGCATACACAGAATAAATGATAAACTTGCTATATAGACATATAAAACTATAATTTGGGCGCCATATGACTTCCTCCTCTTATTAAATTATATATATATATATATATATATATATATATATATATATATATATATATATAATTTAATAAGAGGAGGAAGTCATATGGCGGAAGTCATAAATATATATATATATCTATATATATATATATATATATACATACATAATTGTATTGATGTTTTCGACCAGGTTATATTTATATACGGTGTTGTTAATGTTTATTGGAGTTTCGGTCAAATACGGTGAAAGATCTTAGTTTATGCCAATATTTCGAGAATATTTATTTTCTCTTCTTCAGGGCTGTAAAAATTTAATTTAACAACAATGTGCTATATTACAGCCCTGAAGAAGAAAAAATAAAATTCTCGAAATATCGGCATAAACTAAGATTTTTTTTTTTTATGATTAGATTTTATTTTATTGAGAATATTACATCCTGCATTTAAATGCACTTGGTAATGTGCGATATGTACAATACAATAGTTCCTCCATCACTCTTGACAGTAGCCGCACGCACCACTTCACCACAATGAGAGGAACATCCTCTCCCTTCGTCAATGTTGGTGAAAACATCTTAGTTTATGCCGATATTTCGAGAATATTTATTTTCTCTTCTCCAGGGCAAGACTAAAGATACTTAAAAACTACTGTACATAATGTATTGTACTTAGGAATACTAGTTATAATATTTTGTTAATTATAACCAGTATTTAAGTATCTTTAGTCTTGCCCTGGAGAAGAGAAAATAAATATTCTCGAAATATTGGCATAAACTAAGATTTGTTCACCAACATTGACCAAAACTCCAAAAAACAATAACAACACTATATATATATATATAATGAGTTGATGCACTTGATTTAACACGATTCAATTTGAAAGTTATACACGATATCTCATTTCTAATGCACCGGATCATCAAATTTTAGTGATCACAATTTATGTTAACGTCCTGACGTCACGCCAGAACTAGTAAAATTGGTTCAGGGAAGTTCAAAACGACTAATTCCATTGACATTTTCGCTATTCCATCCTAATACAATGGCCACGAACTAGAATGACGCACCCAGTGATATCTCTCTATTAGTATAGGAAGCCTATGTAAATAGGACTAGACATTTGAGCGGACAAGATAGACGTTCAGTGAAACACGTTGCAGTAAATGAAAAAACATTTGAGTGGAAGTTGGTCTTCCAAGTGATGGCAGAAAAAGAAATAATGTTGGAGGTAGAGAAAGATATGTATAAAAGCAATTGCAGTAAATTAATTTGTTGAGAATATTGATGATATACCAGTAATAGTACTGTAGTAACAGAGATTTTCATGATTTTGTAATTTGCCTTCCCTGAACACTCACCGAAGTATTCCGTTATTATTGAACATAACCTTTGGTTTTACATGATTCAATGAAATATAGAAATATAATTCTCCTTAATTCAATTCAATATTCTACATGTTTCGCGTTCTTATTGAACGCCTCATCAAGAGTTATTGTATTTCTACATATTCTGACCCCGTGCTTTCGAGTGATATTAGAACTAATAAACATCAATCGGCTTCTTTTTTTAAAAGTTATTCAAAGAAGCCTGGCCCATGTGCAAAAGCCACTCCTAATGTAGAATCACCTCATTAGAACTCAGGTCACCTTTATCTTCATGTGGGCTTTGAATACAATACAAGACTAATTCATTCCATTTCATTTTGTTAACGAATTAATTAATTTGTGAATCAGAGTATAATTGAAGTTAGTGCCGACTAGGTTCCAGTAATTAATAACGCAACAGTTGAACGTTGTTCTCCTTTGTATATCGGCAATGTAAAGAAACATGAAAATAAAGAGAAGGATTGTCCTGAGTTTTTTGAAGTATTATTTCTGAACAACTATTTTTATTTTATGAAATTAACTATTAATTAATCATATAGAAATTTCACGGAAGGGCTTGTATGCCGCAAAAAAGTGGAAATCGTGAATAAATATGCTATAATAATACAATGTATGTAATGTCAATATTTAAAATTAACTTACAGGTTCTCACCCGCTCCCCCTTTCTCGGCGGATTTCAGCCATTTACGAAATTGAACGTTGGTTTATAATAAATCCTTTTTAAATATGGCATTTGGTAAGGAACAAAGGAAATTACGAAAGCTAGACAACCAAACCCAACTTTAGTCTGGTAAAAGACAAACAACATGGGGATTTTGGCCTATACATATTATTTCCTCCCTCCATAAATGAATAAGGTCAATTATCAACTTTAAAACGTATAAATGAGACCTGTATTAAATATACAGACAGACAGACCGGCTTACAGACTTGATATAATAGCAATAGCACGGGCTACCACCATCCATAAGAATGATGCTATAAACGCATATGCACACACACGCACGCACGCACCATAAAATTGGTTTAAATATCAAAAAAGTCCGTCACGCAGGGGCTGCGTAAACTAAGCAGATTTCCCACGTGAAGTTATACAATAAAGAAATTTCAGATTAGAGAGTCGAACAGTTATGGGAACTAGCTCTTGACGGAAACTCACGACTAGACCCGAAGTTAGCCAATCTCATCTCAGAAGCTGAAAACAGAAAAATGCAAATATTTCGGTTAATATTCAAGATACATAATAAATGTATATAACATTATTTATAGTAAATTTAATTTGCAATAAGATTTAGTAACGGAGATATATTGAATTTTCGAAAATCCTCCCCTCTAAACCCCCCCCCCCCTCCCACTGATCCGATTTCAGCCATTAACGAACTTGATCTTTATTTTTGCATAAAACGTTTAAATATCGAGTTTGGTAACGATCAAACGAAAATTGCGACTGCTAGAGCGTTAACAGACAAATATATATGTATATATATATATATATATATATATATATATATATATGTATATATATATATATAATTTTGAACGGACCTCATTTTCGTCATCTCCTGGGTAGGATCGATGGACATTTGAAGAAATTTTTCGAAACTCGCGTCATGAGTACGACCTCAATAGCTGATTTCCCTTAAGGGAAATCTGCTAAAACATCCTGGGTTAATACATTTATTGATTCCCTCTATAAAGAATTATGAGAAAGAAACGGCGTTGAAATGCGATATGAATGATGATAAGGGAAACGTAATAGCTGCTTGATTATAGCATTCAGCCTAGTTAAACGTTTCAATAACCTTATTAAATGGAAGCAATTATGAATCAATGAATCAATTTCATTCACTGCTTACAGGTTTCCCATAGCAATGGGGTTCGACTTATGCGACGTTAGGCGATAGAGTATTGGCGACATCGCATTCGCAGAAATGGGGGTTTACAAGGTGGATGAAAATAAAAAGTCCGTCACGCAGGGGCTGCGTAAACTAAGCAGATTTCCAACGTGAAGTTTTACAATAGAGAAATCTGCATACTGGTAACACAATACCACCGTGATTAAATACAAACGGTAATGAGAAATCTTTCAGTTAATTAAAATAAATTCCCATCTGAAACGGCTTCTGAATTGTAAGAATAATTTATATTTTAATAACTCAAATTTTAGTAGTCCAAGAACTAAAGAAGGGGGGGGGTGGATGAACAGAACAAATTTGAATAAATCTCACAAAGTAACGAAGGTAAGGTAAGGTTAGAAACGACAGGTAAGGTTAGAAAAAGCTTCCACCTAAGCCGAGTAGTTACGAAAACGTCCGACCTAATCCGAACTATACCCGACCACAGACTTCATAAAAATGCAAATATCTCGGTTAATATTCAAGATAGAGAAGACAGTATGATAATATTCATTGCACATTTAATTTGCAATAAGATTAATTATGTACACTTTTTCGATCCGACGAATGATAACGGAGATATTTCGAATTTTCGAAAATCCCCCCTCTAAACCCCCCTCCCTCTAGTCCGATTTTAGCCATTAACGAACTTGATCTGTCTTTTTACATAACACGGTTAAATATCGAGTTTCGTAACGATCAAACAAAAATTGCGATCACTAGAGCGTTAACAGACAAATATATATATATATATATATATATATATATATATATTTAATTTTGAACGGACCTCATTTTCGACATCTCCTGGGTAGGATCGATAAACATTTGAAGAAATTTTTTGAAAATCGCGTCATGAGTACGACCTCAATAGCTGATTTCCCTTAAGGGAAATCTGCTAAAAAACCAAACCTGTTATGCAAGAGCTTTGTGAGCTAAGCAGATTTCGTACATGGTAAAACGACATTCTGATTACGTCATTTTACTTTATATTCAATACTTATCCCGTAATAAAAGCCCGTGTAAACAGAAGTTGAAATTTATACTGGACAAAAGATGTTTTGTGATACAAGTTATCATAACTGAAAATCGTATGATTGCGCATGAGGGATAATTAAAAGTCATAAATAAAAAGTCCGTCGCGCAGGTGCTGCGTAAACTAAGCAGATTTCCCAAGTGAAGTTTTACAATAGAGAAATCTGCCTAATAACAACTGTAGTAGTAAGAAACCTCTAAACCTAAAACATTATTTAGGGCGTAATAACCCAGTAGTTTCTAGCCCCAAAAAACAGTTAACCTAACCTCTAAACCTATTCACGAGGGTCGAATACTTTGGAAACGGCCGCCAGAGCTCTCGCCGGAAAGTCCAAACATAGCCTACTGATGACCACACGCAGAATACAAATGCAAATATCTCGGTTAATATTCAAGATACAGAATAAATGTATGGAACAATATTTATAGTAAATTTAATTAGCAATAAGATTTATTCTATTCAATTTTTCGATCCGACGCATAACAACGGAGATATTTTGAATTTTCAAAAATCCCCCCTCTAAACCCCCCCCTCCCACTGGTCCGATTTCAGCCATTAACGAACTTGATCTTCCTTTTTACATAAAACGATTAAATTCCGAGTTTGGTAACGATCAAACAAAAATTGCGACCGCTAGAGCGTTAACAGACAAATATATATATATATATATATATATATATATATATATATATATATATATATATATATATAATTTTGAACGCACCTCATTTTCGTCATCTCCTGGGTAGGATCGATGGACATTTGAAGAAATTTTTCGAACCTCGCATCATGAGTACGACCTCAATAGCTGATTTCCCTTAAGGGAAATCTGCTAAAAAACAAAACCTGTTATGCAAGAGCTGTGTGAGCTAAGCAGATTTCGTACATGGTAAAACGACATTCTGATTACGTAATTTTACTTTATATTCAATATTTATCCCGTAATAAAAGCCCGTGTAAACAGAAGTTGAAATTTATACTGGACAAAAGATGTTTTGTGATACAAGTTATCATAACTGAAAATCGTATGATTGCGCATGAGGGATAATTAAAAGTCATAAATAAAAAGTCCGTCGCGCAGGTGCTGCGTAAACTAAGCAGATTTCCCAAGTGAAGTTTTACAATAGAGAAATCTGCCTAATAACAACTGTAGTAGTAAGAAACCTCTAAACCTAAAACATTATTTAGGGCGTAATAACCCAGTAGTTTCTAGCCCCAAAAAACAGTTAACCTAACCTCTAAACCTATTCACGAGGGTCGAATACTTTGGAAACGGCCGCCAGAGCTCTCGCCGGAAAGTCCAAACATAGCCTACTGATGACCACACGCAGAATACAAATGCAAATATCTCGGTTAATATTCAAGATACAGAATAAATGTATGGAACAATATTTATAGTAAATTTAATTAGCAATAAGATTTATTCTATTCAATTTTTCGATCCGACGCATAACAACGGAGATATTTTGAATTTTCAAAAATCCCCCCTCTAAACCCCCCCTCCCACTGGTCCGATTTCAGCCATTAACGAACTTGATCTTCCTTTTTACATAAAACGATTAAATTCCGAGTTTGGTAACGATCAAACAAAAATTGCGACCGCTAGAGCGTTAACAGACAAATATATATATATAATTTTGAACGCACCTCATTTTCGTCATCTCCTGGGTAGGATCGATGGACATTTGAAGAAATTTTTCGAACCTCGCATCATGAGTACGACCTCAATAGCTGATTTCCCTTAAGGGAAATCTGATAAAACAAAATACCTTATTCCTTTTAAATATTAACATTAAATACATGTTCTCATTGTAGCATGTTTCTTCACAAAGTCCTCTGTTCTGCAGTATATAAGCCAGTGAAATTGGTATAATAATCAATGAATAGTTAATTTCAAGTGAGTACTATTCAATAAATAGTTGCTCAGAAATAATACTTCGAAAACTCAGGGAAGTCCTTCTGTTGTGCCATTATATACTGGAACTAGCCCTGACTCAAGTTCAATTATATTAAATCAGTTAATATTATAGATAGAGAAAATTCGGTAAAACGAAGTGTTTAACAAGAAATTTCTATTCAAATTTAAGCGAGAGGCTATATTGTTAATTTGAACCTAAAATAATTCATAATTTAAATTTGAACGCTACACAATTTAAAAGACAGTCTCCAAAGTTACACAAACCAAAAAAGGCAATGAACGTGTAAGGACATAGTCATGATTTATTTTTTATAATTCTAACATCTACGAAAAGGTATATTTTACAATATCAATTGTAACCATGTATCGATTTACGGTGGAATTTAGTGCTAGGTTGTGTCTTCTTATCAGCACAGTCGAAACCGGTCTGAAGAAAGGCTGATTCTCTAGGTCACGGGCTAACTCCGGTTTTAGCAGATTTCCCTTAAGGGAAATCTGCTATTGAGCTCAGGAAATCTGCTAATGACGCAATTTTTGAAATTTTTCTTCAAATGTCCATCGATCCTACCCAGGAGATGACGAAAATGAGGTCCGTGTTTATATATATATATATTTGTCTGCCGCTCTATCGGTCGCAATTTTTTGCTTATCGTTACCAAACATCATATATAATCGTTTTATACAAAAACGATTGAAAGATCAAGTTTGTTAACGGCTGAAATCGAACCAGGATCAGGGGGGGGGGTTAGAGGGGGAGCATTTCGAAAATTCTTAATATCTCCGTTATTATGCTTCGGATCGAAAAATTGTATAGAACCAATCTTATTGCAAATGTAATGGCCTATAAATGGTGTTATGTACATTGTTTCACTGTCTTGATTATTAACTGAGATATTTGCATTTTTTAGTTTTCTGTCTTCAGTAAAGCCTCACTCCTACTCATAACAATATTATATTATGCTATGAAACACTTTATTTGAAGCTTAAATACCATATATTGTTCTCATTGAACTTTTAAGTTTTGAGATAAATGCAAACACGTGGCGCACGTGGGAAATCTGCTTAGTTAACGCAGCTCCTCCGTAACGGATTTTATTAGTAAAGGTATTCTAGACCTGAGGAGGAGTTGAAGTAAATAAATAAATAATTATAATAAAGTGAATGGAAGAGAAATAGTATTCCTATAAATTGTGGCTCTTTGCCTACAAGTCAGTTTAGTGTTAGGGTCAATGGTGAATCATGAATAATGATGTATAAGTATCGATTCCACAGAACAAATAGGGCTTAAACAAACCGGTTCTATGTACAGCCACATTTACTCATAGTTATAGAGTGAGGTAATCAAAGTAGTATAAAGTCTTCCAAACAAGGCACCTAGTTTATTGTCATTACAGGTTTAAATGGTGTCCATACTAGTGAGGAAACTCAATATCAAAATTCTGTTTATTTAATCAATTTCAGAAAAACTTCCTCCTCTAAAAGAAAAACCATATCTTCCTCTAAAATCCTTTTGTTGAGGTACAACCTTATTTTTACCTTTTTCTTATAAAAATGAATCATACTTTCCTCTAAGCGGCCTTTAAAGGATTAAAAAATTACCATTTCTTTCACGGTATGTTCGATCAGTCATAAATCACTTATATCCGAATATATAATAACCATCCCTTCCTCTAAATTTGGTTTAAATTATTTATTCACGTCCCCTTTATGCTGTTCCGGCTAATTGGGAAGGATTATCTACAGGTTAAAGCCCTTTTCCAGGCAGACTAATTTTATTTAGTAATTTCGCCACTAAAGAAGTTACCATTGCCCAAGGGGGATTTGAATCCGTGACTCTAGGTTTACCAATTGATTTAAGGCCAACTCCCTTCGTGTATTATCCATTTATTGTGCGAATTATTAATCCTTACTCACTGTATATTCAGCTAATCAAAGTGAGAAATCAATCAACCTTCCATCTATATTCCACTTATTGATTATTCATTCCACTTTCCATATAGAAATTGAGGTTAATCGTTAAACATCAATTCTGCCAAATTCAAGTTACGGTGAAACTTATTTCTCTTACAATTGAAAAGGTTAATTGTAACGTGCATTATCTCTGAAATTTTCAAGCGAATAGGAGATTAAACAACGCGGGAATTTTCGCTGGGCTGAAGGAATCTAGTTCTTAACCAACGGCATTGGTTTTCTGTAGGAACAGTATTTTTTACCAGATTTCCCTTGGGGGAAATCAGCTATTGAGGTCGTACTCATGGCGCAATTTTCGAAAAACGTCTTCAAATGTCCATCGACCCTACCCAGGAGATTGGACCAATGAGAGGGGGAATTCCGAAAATTCGAAATATCTTCGATACTACAAGTCAGATCGGATAATTTTATAGAACCAATCATATTGCAAATGTATTGCAATATGTATTGCTCAATAAATGTTATTGTGTACGCATTTGCTCTATCTTGATTATCAACGGAGATATTTGCATTTTTTAGTTTTCGGTCTTCAGTAAACACCCACTCCTACTCATGTCATATTGACAGTAAGGTGTTACATTATGAAGCACATTATTTGAATCCTAAATATCAAATATTGTTGTCATTGAATTTTTACGTTTTGAGGTAAATGTAAATACGTGGCGCACGTAGCAAATCTGCTTAGTTAATGCAGCCCCTGCGTGTCGGACTTTTTATGTTTATCACATGCTGAGAGTTGTTCTTTCATTGATTTATTTTCTTATAACCAGTACCTAAAAAGTTTAAAAGCTTTGAAAACCCCATCTTGAGTATGCATAAAATATCATGCCCTACCGCATGGTTCAAAAGCATTTCATAGTATTCTAACAATGTATGCTGTTATTTCAAAGGAAGCGATTGTCTTTCAGAATAATGAATGATTAAGGACAAGGTGAGGAAACGTCATTGTTTAATTATTTACTGGATACATTAAAATGAGGGGCCGACTGCCCTGACCTATCAAGGTTTCAGAATGATTTTCCGGAAGACGCCAGATAGTTATGTGTAACAAAGCGTAACGAAATCAACTTACTAACAAAAGTGCACAACAATTTCTGTTCTAAGCTCAAGTGTGGTTCAACTCAATAATAAGTCAATCACTCAGAGGCTGTGTAGCAGGTTTCCCACGTGCGTCGCGTATTTGCATTTTTCTCGAAAAGGTAAAAGTTCAATGAGAATGATATTTGGTATTTGGGGCTTCAAATAAAATACTTCATAACATAACAGAATATTGCTAATATGAAATGAGTAGGAGAGAGGGTTTACTGAAGACCGAAAACTAAAAAAATAAAAATATCTTAGTTAACAATCAAGATAGTGAAAACATGTACATTACAACATCTATAGAACATTACATTTGCAATAAGATTGATTCTATACATTTTTTCGATTTGACGCACAATAACAGAGATATTAAGAATTTTCTAAATTCTCTAACTTTAACCCCCCCCCCTTCCCGTGGTCCGATTTCAGCCATTAATGAACTTGACCTTTCTTTTTGTATAAAACGATTATATATCAAGTTTCGTAACAGCAATACAAAAATTGCGACCGCTAGAGCCGTAACACACAAATATACATATATATCACGTCATGAGTACAACCTCAATAGCTAATTTCCCTTAAGAGATATCTGCTAAAAAAAGGCCAAGAAGGATTATTTATTTATTCTGACAATAATCGAATTTCGCGACGGAGGCGATTTATCGACGAACCAGTAAAATTCCTATAATCACTTTATTATATTTACGTATGCTCTTTTCTCCAAATATTTTCAGCATTGTCCAACATTATAATTTTTTGAAAATGTTGTAATGTTTCAAGCAGAGTAATACGCGGTCTATATACGGGCTACAGTCATGTAGTAATTCAGCCAATGAGTATGGTAGGTCTTTGTGAGTTCTTAGATAGCAGTCAGTTAGTATATGTTTTATAGTAAGTCAGTACAGTGTTGGCAGTAGGGTTCGTCTTCTCCAATAAGGAAGTAAGTTTGAGTCAGTCGACAATGGCCAGTACTTAACCTCGTTAAAACTACGTCCTCTCTTCTAATTAGCCTTTTTGAGCAAAGCCATTCGTGAAGTATATGTTTCAGTTCTCGGAGTTTGTTATCAGTTGTGGGAAACCAAGATTTCTGCCATGATACTCAACTTATGTTTTGCTTGGAAATATATGGGAGTGTACAATATGTGTTGTCATGAGTTCTTTTTTGAGTAGCCGATTAGGCGAGTTCGTCTACTTGTGTCGAGAAGCATGACAAGTTGAAGAAAGCGCTTCCCATCGAGTTTTCGATCCTGCACTCGATCATTCCACCAATTATTTAATTTTATGGCAAACATAATTTAATATACCATGGTGAAATGCGTGGTCTGATACAAATGGGCATCTCGAAAAATGGATGAAATAAATATAGAAACTACGTTTACAAAATACTCTCTTGACATTATATTATCTATGAAAATTAAAGGTGCCTTCTGCCCATATTCAATGTCGTTGTTTCCAACGAATGGGAAAGTCTGAGTAGTTTAGCTGAGGCCATTACCAATTCATTTCATGGCCGTTTTCGTGAGCGACTTTTGCGAGGTCCAGTTTCCTTTTGAATTTATTTATGTGACCTATAACATCATCTATGAATTATCACTGACGCTTTTAATTCATTTCATTTTCTGATCGAAGAGCCTTTTAGCAGATTTCGCTTAAGGGAAATCATCTATTGAGGCCGTGCTCATGACGCGATTTTCGAAACATTTCTTCAAATGTCCATCAATCCTAACCAGGAGATGACGAAAATGAGACCCGTTCAAAAAAAAAAAATATATATATATATATATATATATATATATCTGTTAACGCTTTAGTGGTCGTAATTTATGTTTCATCGTTACCAAAATCGATATTTACTCGTTTTATGCCAAAAGAAAGATCAAGTTCGTTAATAGGTGAAATCGGACCATTGGGAGGGGGGTTTAAGAGGGGGGATTTTCGAAATATCTCCGTTACTATACGTCGGATCGAAAACTTGTATAGAACCAATCTTATTGCGAATTTAATTTACTACAAATATTGTTATTTACATTTATTCTCTCTCTTGAATATTAACCGAGATATTTGCATTTTTATTAAGTGTGTGCGGATATCGGACGAGATGAGATCGGCTAATGTCTGTTTCCGCCGAAAGCTAGTTCGGCCGTTTCCGTTTTCGTGAAATTTCTCTATTGTAAAACTTCACTAGGGAAATCTGGCCCTACTTGATGGACTTTTTTATGTGAGTGGTAAGTACTACGTCAAGCTTATTATTGATTTTTATTTCGTGACCAAAATATCATCAATACATCATCAGAGGACATATTATTTCTTTTAATTTTATGGTTTGGTGGTTGAAGAGGCGCTCTATGCGAGTTATAAGTGCAATGCCAAGTTTCTAATTGGTTTTATTCTTCTGACCTAAAATATCACTAATACATTTGAGTCAGAGCTTTACGTAACCGTAGATAAGAAAAAAGAAAGATTCAACAATGAGTAAGATAAGAATTTAACGATTGTACAAACTGATGAAACAAAATAATTGCTTTCTATTGTCAATCAAATGTGTTTACTTATGTAAGCCCGTTATAAAGAAGAGCGAATAATGGATATTTGAAAGAATACTTCATTGTAGTCTTTATATTTCCACTTTATCTAGAAGGAAATCCCCGCTATGAGATTGGTCTGATGGAATCGATGAAGATGAAGGGCAACAGATATATTATAAAAAATGTAATACAAATGCCAATTAAAACAGAGATATATTGCAGAGATTAACCGATATCCACGTGGGCTATTCTAGAAACTCAAATAGAAAACTGTTTTTATATGAAATCTGATTGATATTTTAATCCTTTTATGATTAAATTGTATTCCTTCGTGTATCTGCTATTCCGTTATCTCTTGTTTTGAAAACGTGAAAATTTTAGGTCAACAGATTTCATCGGAATTATTCATTTTGATCCCCTCCTTGAACCTATTTCGGCTAGTTTCAACGTGACGTCTCAAAAATCAAAACCGATAGCTTTAGAATGTAGAAATTTCATATATGGTATTTTTCTACATTCTAGTTCCGCATCTCGCCTTTTGATCAATATCGATTAAGGGATAGCGAAAATGAAAAATGAAAAATTTCCATGGCCGTATTGGAGATGAAGGACCTTTAAGCAGATTTACCTTAAAGGAAATCAGCTATTAAGGTTGTACTCATGATGGTATTTTCGAAAGAGTTCATAAAATGTCCATCGATCCTACCCAGGACACGACGAAAATGAGGTCCGTTCAAAATAATATATATTCGTCTGTTAACGTTCTAGAAGCCGTATTTTTTGTTTGGTCGTTACCGATCTTGATATTTAAACGTTTTATGTAAAATTGAAGTTATCAAGTACGCTAACGGCTAAATTCGGACAAGTGGGAGAGGGGGGGGGTTAGAGAGGGAGAATTTTGAAAATTCGAAATATGCCCATTTTTATGCGTCCGATCGAAAAATTGTATAGAATTAATGTTGTTAAGTACGCTTTTTCACTATTTTGATTATTAACTAAGATATTTGCATTTTTTTTAGTTTTCGTAAACCCCACTCCTACTCATGTCATATTAACAATAAGCTGTTATATAATGAACCACTTTATTTGAAGCCTAAATACTAAATATTGTTTTCATCGAACTTTTACGGTTTGAGATAAATGTAAATACGTGACGCACGTAGGACATTTGCTTACTTAACGCAGCCCCTGCGTAACGGACTTTTTTGTTAAACATAAATAATTCTATAAATTATAGTATGATGTTATTTGATCTAATGCATTGGAACGGTGATCTCATATTTCTCTTTCAAAAGAAATAATATAAAATGAAATACAACCAGACATTTTGTTTATTTAATTTAATGGTAGCACAACGAAACACGTGTTGTGTTCAAGTCGGATTTATGAATATAGTAAATTCATTCGTTGTCAAAATTAGTGCATTATTGGGAACTCTTCTAATCCAATTTCCCTCGCCAAAACTTCTTCATACAGCACTTGTGTGGGTGCCGCTTAAAATCTATCTGCGGGGAAATCTTATTGTTTTATTTTTTCTCATCCCCAACATATATTCAATATTATTTCTCTTATCGGTGAAAAAAACTTATTTTTTTCATTTAAAAATACTTTCTTGTGTTAATTCGACATGGAAATTCAGAAAATTACAAATATCTCTGGAAACCTCTATCTCTACGAGCCCTTGCGATATAAATGATATTATTATTGAAGATAACATCACGGGTTGTATTATACAGCGTTTAAAAAGTTCTGACTGCCTATTTCCGTCTTTTAAAACGCCACCCTTTTTCAACTCGCAGCCCAAATGTTCCACATACCTTATATAAACCTATGATTAACACTCATTAGGTTAGAGTAAGGAAGAGACGAGGTGACCCAGATCTATTGGGAGCAGATAGAGCTCGGAGTAAGGTCTCAATGGAGGGCGAGCCTTAAAAACGCCAAGTGATAAATATTTGATGAACACGCCGTTCGATTTCTAGGGTGCTATTTATAGAAAGGGACAATGGGAGGAGGGGGCATGTTTGGGCAAATTGATGTGAATTGGTACTGTAGAGGAGGGACCTAGTTAGGGGCTAGAGTTAGGAGTGCGCGCAGGCTGGTGACGGATCGATATACACCCCCACCCTACCCCCAACCCCCGGGCCACCTACCCTCCAGCCAACATCTTCAACTACTTTTATCTTCATCCTTCTTTCTCCTTGTTTCTCTTGCTATAAAAAAAAACAAAAAAACACTCAAGTAAGCCAGCTCATCCATTTCCAATAGGTTAGTGAGTCTTCGCTACTTAATTCCCACTTAAGCGGACTCCCATTAAAAGGTTCAGTCACTGAGGGTGTCGACTTGACGAGATTTTAAAATTTCTCCAAATGACAACAAATTTTACTTAAGAGATGCACGTATGCTTGTCGGGTTACGCTGTAGATTCTTATTTTATGGTTAAACTTTACGGGTCAACTAATAACTAACTCTATTCGTACACGAACAATAGTAATGGGGATTTAGTGAAAGAGGAAATTCCAAACCCGTAAATATCACTGTTCATACAAACCATAGAACAAATAGTCTAACTAATGCAATTGATACATTTGTTTACTACAAACTTTGCTATAAGCAAATGTTTGTAACGCCCACCCCACGTACTAACAATAATTATCATTGGCTAAGAATGAAGAATACTAAATCTGCAAACGTGTACTAGAACCTTGAGGAAAATAGTGAAATTAGCAAGATGTAGAACTAATCAAAAAGATCCAAGACGAGAAGATTAACTTCAAATTTTTATTTTACATTAATTTATATATATACCAATATTCTTTCAGCAGATTCCCCTTAAAGGAAACCAGCAATTAAGGTTGTACTCATAACGCGATTTTCGAAAAAATCGATCCTACCTAGAGGACGAAAATGAGGTCCATTCAAAATTATATATATATATATATATATATATATATATATATATATATATATAGGGTGTGTTATTCTTCTCGGAGTTTTGGTCTTGTTGGTGAAATAAATCTTAGTTTATGCCGATATTTCGAGAATCTTTATTTTCCCTTCTTCAGGGCTGTAAAACTACATGTACTACTTTATAATATTGTACTCTGTTATTAAACATAGCAATAATTGTAATAGTGCATAGCAATAACTATTGTAAAATAATATAACTACAGTACAACAATTATAATATAGTTTAACAAACATAGACACCATACTATAAATATATAAAACATACAAAAGGCTGTGACCCTGCTATGTAAACAAAACAAGGAAGGTTACTATAACCCTAGTCATAGTGCAATAAGAATGTATAATAGTTTATAGATTATTTAGTCTTGGTAAGTAATAATAAGAAAAAAACACCCTTTTACAATAATATGTAATAACAAAGTGCAATATTATAAAGTTGTACATGTAATTTTACAGGCCTGAAGAAGAGAAAATAAAGATTCTCGAAATATCGGCATAAACTAAGATTTATTTCACCAACATTGACCAAAACTCCGAGAAGAATAACGCGCCCTATATATATATATATATATATATATATATATATATATATATATATATATATATATATATCTTATTTTTGCCCACTTCCAAGCGAACCTATTTGGCACGCGTGAAGTATGAGTCGTACTGATACAAATTTTAGCCATTCCAGACGATTGGGGATCAATCCGGTCCCAAATGGTAAAGGAGCACAATTGCAATCCTTTGAGCAATGACTTGCCAACAAACCTATTACAGGTGAGGAGATCTATCAAACATCGGCCTTACTCTATACATCACTAAATATCAAATGCAATTCTCGTGCCAAGTTAATTAAAATAGTCATGACAGGGATCACTTCACCCATCCAAGCATATACCGCCTTCTTCAATAATTACTCCACATATAAGGAATCTAGCATGATGGGAGTTAGTAATTGTTAAACTAATAAATAAAAGTCCGTCACGCAGGGGCTGCGTAAACTAAGCAGATTTCCCATGTGAAGTTTTACAATAGAGAAATTTCACGAGAGCCGAGCAGTTAAGGAAACGGCCGAACTAGCTTTTGGCGGGAAAGTGACTCGTCCGTTAGCTACCCAGATTTCATAAAAATGCAAATATATCGGTTAATATTCAAGATAGAGAATAAATGTATATTACAATATTTATAGTAAATTTAATTTTCAATAAGATTGATTCTCTACAATATTTTAATACGACGTATAGTAACGGAGATATTTCGAATATTCGAAAATCCTCCCCTCTAAACCCCTCCCTCCCACACTGGTCCTATTTCAGCCGTTAACGAACTTGATCTTTCTTTTTACATAAAACGACTAAATATCGAGTTTGGTAACGATCAAACAAAAATTGCGACCGCTAGAGCGGTAACAGACAAATATATATATATATATATATATATATATATATATATATACAGTTTTGAACGAACCTCATTTTCGTCATCTACTAGGTAGGATCGATGGACATTTGAAGAAAAATTTCAAAAATTCCGTCATGAGTACAACTTCAATAGCTGATTTCCCTCAAGGGAAATCTGCTAAAAAGTTAGAAAGTTCACAAATGATACTATTGAGGACAGGAATTAAGTAATTATTCAAACATCTGAAAAAAGAGTACAAAATATCAAACAAATATAGAATAAATTCCCCTTTTTCGGTGGACAGGTGGTTGTGAAAAGGCTCTAATTGCTAGAAAAAATGTTCTAAATTTTATCCACAGGAGTTCATCAGCATTAAACCTCAACAAAAATAAGTGAAAGAAAGCTAAGGATTAATCGATGGGAAGAAAAGAAAAATCTCTGTTGGCAAGATGGAAATTAAAGAAGATTACTATACCACAATGTAGAACGTGTTAAAATGTCAGCAATTTAAACATAGAAGAATAAGGAATCTATTAAAGGCAAAAACATTGTATCCGATCAACTATTGGAGTATAGACAGAAAGTGTTATGTGTAAATTGTGCTTCATGCGCAAGAGAATTAAATAGGACAAGTATAAGAGATACTTATATTATCAACATTTTAACAATTTTTTTAATGTAAAAATAAACCACTTCTAATCAAAATTAAACGATGTGAATTTTAGACTTTTTCCGTGTGACATATAAGCAATTTCTGTTATGAGACCCAATGAAGCTTCCTAACAATTCCATTAAATACGTGTCACGCAATACTTTTAAACATTACGCAAATACCCAGAGGAACAAATTACTGTTTCCTATTTGTACTGTTCTACATCCCTTAAATGGCATTAATTGAATATCTCTATTTTTGACGTTCACACACTAACAAAAAGTCCGTCACACTGGAGCTGCGTAAACTAAGCATATTTCCCACGTGCGCCACTTATTTGCATTTATCTCGAATCGTAAAAATTCAATGAGAAACATATTTGGTATTTAGGCTTCAAATAATGTGCTTCATAATACAACAGCTTATTGCCAATATGACATGAGTAGGGGTGGGGGTTTACTGAAGACCGTAGACTAAAAAGTGCAAATATCTCGGTTAATAATCACGATAGAACAAATGCTTACATAATAACATTTATTGAGCATTACACTTGCAATAAGATTAGTTCTTTAGAATTTTTCGATCTGACGTATAGTAACGGAGATATTTCGAATTTTCGAAACCCCCCCCCCCTCTCACTGGTCCGATTTCAACGATTCACGAACTTGATCTTTCTATTTACACAAAACGAGTAAATACCGAGTTTGGTAACGATTAAACCAGAATTGCAACTGCTAGAGCGATGACAGACAAATATTTATATATAGTTTTGAACGGACCTCATTTTCGTCATCTCCTGGGTAGGATCGATGGGTGTTTGAAGACATTTTTTTAAAATCGCGTCATGTCGACATCAAAAGCTGATTTCCCCCTAAAACAATTATAATTTTACAGCATTAATTGTACACCGCACATACAGGGCAAACTTTAAATTGAATCAACAGTTAACTGCCAAAAATTCTCAACGAACTTCATTTCATTCATTGCATAACCACGAAGATTATTTCTGCGAGTCATTTGGAATGTTTATAAGCATGCATATAAGGCAAGGAGTGAAAATAAAGAGAAATAAATAAACCCTTGGTCACGACCACTCGAAGGCTAATAACATGATGCAAATTTGTCAGGGTACCATAAATTTTAGTGAAGGATAAGTTTTGTGAGCCGGTACTATGCCTAATTTTAGCAGATTTCCCTTAAGTGAAATCAGCTATTGAGGTCGTACTCATGACGCGATTTTCGAAAAATTTCTTCAAATGTCCATCGATCCTACCCAGGAGATGACGAAAATGAGGTCCGTTCAAAACTATATATATATATATATATATATATATATATATATATATATATATATATATATATTTGTCTGTTAACACTCTAGCGGTCGCAATTTTTGTTTAATCGTCACCAAACTCGGTATTTAATCGTTTCATGTAAAAAGGAAGATCAAGTTCGTTAACGGCTGAAATCGGACCAGTGGGAGGGGGGGTTTAGAGGGGGGATTTTCAAAAATTCGAAATATCTGCGTTATTATGCATCGGATCGTAAAATTGTATAGAACCAATCTTATTGCAAATTAAATTTACTATAAATAATGTTATATACATTTATTCTGTATCTTGAATATTAACCGAGATATTTGCATTTGTATTCTGCGTGTGGTCGCCAGTAGGCTATGTTCGGACTTTCCGCCGAGAGCTCTGGTGGCCATTTCCATAACTATTCGTCCCTCGTGAATAGGTTTAGAGGTTAGGTTAACTGTTTTTTGGGGCTAGAAACTACTGGGTTATTACGCCCTAAATAATGTTTTAGGTTTAGAGGTTTCTTACTACTACAGTTGTTATTAGGCAGATTTCTCTATTGTAAAACTTCACGTGGGAAATCTGCTTAGTTTACGCAGCCCCTGCATGACGGACTTTTTTGTTTACGTATTCATTAGGGTTGTAGACCTGTGGGAGGCCGGAGAGTGGTTGAATTTCGATTTATTAGGATGGTTCCATAAACCACGTTAATTAATTGTTTTTTTGTGGCATGCAAACTCAGATCATTAACGCCAAACCATTTTTATAAGTTATTAATTTCAGAATATTTTAATATATATTACTTAATTATATTTATCAGCCAATATTATTATTATTCCAAAATGGTTGCGATACGACGCAAACCATGTTGGGAGGGTAACATATAGGATTTTAAACTTTAGCCTTTTAAACTCAATGAATATTTATGGTGGTATATTGTTCAGGAGGTGTCTTGTAACCGAGGGCTCATTGATCTTTCTGTAACTTCTCGATAAAAAGGTCTCAAAGAAGAAATAGTGCATTTATACGTACTTATTGGTCTAAGGCATTTAGAAAATATACGATTATTTTAATTTATTCTTCTAAAGAAGTACCATAAAGACGCAATGTAAGTTGTACGAAGAAATTGTAACCCCATGAAGTAGTGTACTAATTTCCCCCCCTGCTTAGAATCAGGGTAAAGATACGTGAATCAGTATTCATTATTGTGAAATATTAACGGATTGTTTAATGGATTTGAAAATAGATTTATTTAGAAAATTAGTCGTAACAAAGACCTACAAATTTGTATTCTACTGTCAATTCTTGAAATTCGAAGTCCCATCTCTTATTTTCTAGTTTCCTTAAGGTCATATTTGCAATGCATGTGCGAACAATAATATATGGCTCTCAATGATGGGCCATTTTCAATAGATAGGTCATCTTAAATCAATATCATTGAGATGGAAATAATCACTGTACGAGATGAGAGATATTGATGAGAATTGAAACACGTTTCTTGAAAACAAAGCTAATTCTGATTGGTTGTTATAAAATTTACACATGCACTTTGTACATACGATCAAATCTGAATAGCTTTACTATCTTATCTTTAAAGAGGACCGTTTACCAATTCGAATTTAAATGCACAAAACATTAATGCAATATATTCGCCTTGTTAAAGTAATAGTTAGTACAATTTGGTTATGCTTACGATAATGACAAGTCTCTACTACAAATAAGAAATACGGCGAATTTATTCCCAAATTACATTAAAATTCATGAATGGCGTTAGGCTCAATGGTGCGTATTCAATCTGCTCTTTGAGAAGCATGTACGTCAGGTTATTGAATTAATGAGGTGAATAGCAGATGGACGTATTTTTCTACATTGAGTTTGACTTTCTATTTTAGCAGAGGTCTATGCATTTTTTTAAGCAGATTTCCCATAAGGGAAATCAGCTATTGAGGTCGGACTCATGACGCGATTTTCGAAAAATGTCTTAAAATGTCCATCAATCCTACCCAGGAGATGACGAAAATGAGGTCCATTCAAAATTATATATATATATGAATTGCGAAAATCAAAAATGGGAAATTTACCCATAGATGGAGGACCATTATGCAGATTTCCCTTTAAGGAAATCAGCTATTAAGGTTGTACTCACGATGGAATTTTCGAAAGAGTTCTTTAAATGTCCATCGATCCTACACAGGATATGACAAAAATGAGGCCCGTTCAAAATTATATATATATTTTCGTCTGTTAACGCTCTAGTGGTCGGAATTTTTGTTTGATCGTTACAGTGCTCGATATTTAATCGTTTTATGTAAAAAGAAAGATCAAGTTCGTTAATGGCTGAAATCGGACCAGTGGGAGGGGGGGGGGGTTTAGAGGGGAGGATTTTCGAAAATTCGAAATATCTCCGTTACTATACGTCGGATCGAAAAATTGTATAGCATTAATCTTATTGCAAATTAAATTTACTGACTTGCTTTTTACAAGTTTTCTTTTTACTAGTTCAAAAATATATGCATATTCCACCAAAAAGCTCTAAAAAGAATAACACATGTTTAATAAGGTTACCAGTTTCGCTTTATGAGTTCACCTCTACAAGTGAAATCAGCCATTGCGACTTAATTTAACTCAAAATTATTATGCGATATTCGGTTTTGCGTCAATAGCATACTTGAGAGATAAATCAAATGTGGAAATGTCAGTATTTTATCTCTAGTAGTTTTAATGATATTTAGGAAAACTCAAGACCATATCTCTGACATTCCCTAATTGCTAATTAGTTCATAGCACTTTTGGTCACATGCAACGTCTACAATAAATTACACATTGCAACGAATCGGTGTACTCTGAATGTAACCGGAATTTCAACTTGATCATATTTGCAGATTTCCCTTAAGGGAAATCAGCTATTAAGGCCGTACTCATGAAGTGATTTTTGAAACTTTTCCCCAAATGTCCATCGATCCTACCCAGGAGATGAAGAAAATATGCTCTGTTATAAAAAATATATTAATTTTGTCTCTTATAATATATAGATATATAGATAATATATAATATAGAGATATTTGCATTTTTATCAAGTGTGTGTGCGGCTATTGTCGTATGTTTCCGGATTAGTTCGGCCGTTTCCGTAACTGTTCGGCACTCGTGTAACCTAACCTTTCTCCGTTCTTGCCTTCTAACCTTTTACTTTGGGAGATATATGCAAATACGTTCTGTTGATGCCACTCCCCCCGCCCCGTATTCAATATTGTGTTGTGTTACCGGTATGTAGATTTCTCTATTGTAAAGCTTCACGTGGGAAATCTGCTTAGTTTACGCAGCCCCTGCGTGACGGACTTTTTGTGTTTAAAAAAGTCCGCGCATAAACTTAATAAAAATGCAAATATCTCGGTTAATATTCAAGATAGAGAATAAATGTATATAACATTATTTATAGTAAATTGCATTTGCAATAAGATTGGTTCTATACAATGTTTCGATCTGACTTACAGTAACGGAAATATTTCGAATTTTCAAAAATCCCCCTCTAAACCCCCCTCCCACTGGTCCGATTTTAGCCATTAACGAACTTAATCTTTCTTTTTACATAAAACGATTATATATATATATATATATATATATATATAAAAATTTGAAAGGACCTCATTTTCGTCATCTCCTGGGTAGGATCGATGGACAGTTGAAGAAAATTGTCGGAAATCGCGTCATGAGTACGGAATAACTGATTTCCCTTAAGGGAAATCTGCTAGAAGAGTATTTAATGCTTATTTCATTTTATAGTGCAATAGTTTGGAGATTCAGGGCAATATTATATATATAGTGGTGACTTCGGAGCCCCAGAATGTAATTTGTCCAGTAGCTTATAGAATTCTGCATTGGCATCTGGAATAGATTAGATGGACGGCTGTTGGAGAGAAAGAAGGAGACAGGCTCTGGGGATTGAGAAAGCCAAGCCCTTGGGCAATCTGCAGTCTATATCAGCTCTCTTCTGTGGCCAACTTGCCGAAACCAACGCTCTATATGTCTTTCCGAATTCATCCTTCAATCGCTGATAAATCCATATCCTAACTTCGTCCGATTTTTGCTACAGCTGGAGAAATGTAAACCCCGAGGGAAAAATAATAATATGTACCTCACGCCATTGACCACGTAAACTAAGCAGATTTCTGCTGACCTCATCTCATTTCATTCTATATTGGGGTTGAAACTAATTATTAAAACTAGGAAGTGCGAATAACTCGCTTAATATTTGAGCTCTCAATTTATCATCCCTCCGTCGATTCTTTAATTCCCCGTAGTAAAAAACTATACGAGCATTAAGCTCAATAAAACCTTACAGCAAAAGATCAATTGAAACCATATTTAGTTTTTAATCTTGGAATAACACCATTCATGATAGATTGGGCCAAATAAAGATGACTGTTGCGTTTACATTATTGTTAATACCTTCTGCCTTTATCCATTTTAGCAGATTTCCCTTAAGGTCGTACTCATGACGCGATTTTCAAAACTATTCTTCAAATGTGCATCAATCCTACCCAGGAGATGACGAAAATTAGGTCCGTTCAAAATTATATATATATATATATATATATATATATATATATATATATATATATATATATATTTGTCTGTTAACGCACTAGTAGTCGCAATTTTTGCTTGATCGTTGCCAAACTCTATATTTAAACGTTTTACGTAGATATAAAGATCAAATTCATTAATGGCTGAAATCGGACCAGTGGGAGGGGGGAGTGTTTAGAGGGGAGGATTTTCGAAAATTCGAAATATCTCCGTTACTATACGTCGGATCGAAAAATTGTATAGAATCAATCTTATTGCAAATTTCCTTTACTATAACTATTGTTTACATTTATTTATTTACATTACATTTATGCTCTATCTTGAATATTAACCAAATTATTTGCATTTTTACTAAGTGTGTGCGGATAACGGACGAGATGAGATCGGCTAACTTCGGTTCTAGTCGTGAGTTTCCGCCAGAAGCTAGTTGGGTCGTTTCCGTAACTGTTCGGCTCTCGTGAAATTGAAAATCTATTGTAGAACTTCAAATAGGAAATCAGCTTAGTTTACTCTGCTCCTTTTTTTAAGTGAATACATGAGGCTTTCAATTCGATGGAATACATTTTTTTTGAATGGGCGATTCTTTGTTTTTTGTGTCAGTTATTCAAGGGAGTGCACCTTATAACTGACTCTTGCAGCTGCTCAAATATTCCGAACGTCAGCAGAATTGAATTCTCGGCCTATCTATTCTGAACGAGACTCATGTGGAAGAAAAATAATGAATAGCATCATACAAGACTGGAGACAAGGATGAATGTTAAATGCATTCATCAATCTGCGGGCAGGTCCTAAACTGTATTCCTGTTCATGCCTAAAGTAGGAATCGACAAGACATTAAAGCGACGTATGAGTGACATAACTTCTGAATATTCATAGACCGATAGAAGAAATGACAATGATTTATAGTCATAAGAATATGTAATGTTTTTTTTTTTTTTTTGATAGATTTAGTCTATATTTATATAGTGTCAATTATATTCCTTACTAGCTAAGATACCCGGCTTCGCTCGGGAAATCATTTAAGGCTGAATGATGATAGTATTTTTTTGGGCAAGGCTTCAATGTTTACAACTACACCTCCCGTTGGCGCGCAATGTTTTGCTGTGAGGGTCAGGCAGGCTACTTATAAATGAGAAATTTCATATTTGAAGAATAAATAAAAATGTGTTCCTAATCTATCCCTTGCCACTTTTTAACTCACGTTTTTGAATACTTCAAACCATAATCATGGATAGTATTTATTACAATTAAATATCGTCTATAATGAAACTTATTTCCTGTCAAAAACCAATCCGAGCACATATAGTTTAAGCAAAGATTAGCACGTAAGGTTATATTCATAATAGTAGATCTTAGTGGTAATCACTTCCCGTAATGCCCAGCATTTCAAAGGAAATTAGTAAACTCAATTAACTCTATTAGCCTCCGTCTATTTCCGCTCTCGCATTAGAGCTATCAACACTCTTCTCCTTAAATTATTAATTCAAAATATTATTGTAATAATTTATCTACCTTATGGAATTAAATAATAGTGTTACCCTAAAAATAATTTCAATTATATTCAAAAACCTAGTCGAGGGGAAGAGATCGTAGCCGTCCCTGCAACCTAAGTAATACTTTAAACAATCATATCGAGTTTATGAGCATTTTGTCTTTTGTCATAATGACATTAACGTTTAATTGTTATGATAGTACATATTTGTTTCAATAACATAAAGATATCGGAAATAAGATAGTATATAACCAAAATCAAAGAGTTTGATTCCCTACTACTTCCCCTATCACTCCTTGAGGAAATTCAGCACGATTTTTTTTTAAAATAATACATTATACAAATTAAATAATGGAAATGCTCTTATAGTTTAAATTTCTATTCGAAATAAATAACAAAGTTATTTCCTAGGGAAAATAAATAAATGAGGCGAAGGGTGAGGGGGATTTATAATCTCACTAATCCGAATCATACTTAGTACTAAATAATCGAAATAGATAAGGCTAAAACATAACATCATTTGTCATAATATGCCTATATTAAAAACACTTAAATAAGTACTAATAAAATCGTCGACTCCCGCTATAGATTTAGCTTATATCCCGTATTTACTTCATTTTACGACATAAGTGAAAGAAACAAAAGTTCCTCTAAATAACAAAGTAAACAACTTTTGTTATGTGCACCTTTGCCGAAAAACAAATAGAAAATGAAATATCTTGAATTTTTACTTCAGGCCTCCCTTATAACTCCCACTCCCGTTTGAACCTAAAAATTTTAATATAGCTTATAATCATGGGAGAATTAATGCTAATTGACATACCGAGTTTTGTTAAGTTCGGTTCAATCGTTAGCGCCCAATAAAATAGTTGACTCCCGCTTTAGTTTATAGTATATATCTCGTTTATACTTCGTTAAAAGTCAAAAATTAATATCACAAAAGTTACTCTAAATAACAAAATAAATAACTTTTGTTAGGTTCATATTTGCCGAAAAACGAATAGAAAACGAAATACCGTTATTTTAAATTCAGGCCTCCCTTACAACCCCCACTCCTGCCCGTCCCTAGAAATGTTAGTATGGCTTATTATAATAAAAGCGTTAGTACTAATGCACATACCGAGTTTTATTCATTTCGGTAGGGTCTTTCATCTCAAATAAAATTGTTCACATTCGTTATAGGTTTTTGCGTATATCTCGTTTATAATTCGGTATACGAAAAAAAGGTATATAACAAAAGTTACTCTAAATAACAACATAAACAACTTTTGTTATGTGCATAATTGCCGAAAAACCAATAGGAATCGAAATATCGCTATTTTTAATTTCAGGCTTTCCTTATAACCCCCACTCCTGTTCGTCTCAGAGGATATTAATATAGCCTAAAGTCTAAGTTGGGTTAGTAGTAATATACATACCAAGTTTCATAAAATTCGGTTCAGCCGTTTATGCGTGAAAAGGTAACAAACAAACAAACAAATAAACAAACAAACAAACAAACAAACAAACAAACAGACACCAAAGAAACAAAATGCAGTTATGGTGTCTATGACATGTGAAACGAAAAGTTATCGTGAAATTTCGCGAAAAAAATCAATGTACAGACAGAGGTTACAATTTTATATATATATAGATTTACTGTACGTATATTCACATAGGACTGAAATCATAAAAATAAAAACATAAACGTGTAACTTTTCCAGGTGAACCACCTCAGTAGTTACTTTTTCTAATGAAAAAACACTAATCTGTGTTAGTCATACGAAAAAAAATATGCTTAAACCAAAAATTGTATTATAGTTTATTTGCAATATGTCTTATATAACATTTTCCAATTATTAAATTAAATTTGGAACAAGATTAATTTAAAATGTTTTCTATTTGAGTGATAGTACCGAAAATATTTTCTATTTTGTCCCACTTTGAAGCCCGCCCCCCTCTTCCGAGATCCAATTTCAGCCGTTAACAAACTTGATCTTTAGTTTTATATGAAACGCTATATATGTCGGGTTTGTTAGCGATCCAACAAAAATTACGACTGTTACAGCTTTAACAGACAGGTACACACAAACACACACACACACTCACACACATATATAATTATATATATATATATATATATATATATATATATATATATATATATATATATATACACACAATTTTGAGTAGAGCTCGTTATCGTCAACTCCAATGTAGGATCGGTGGACATTTTAGAAATGTTTGAAATTCGTGTCATGAAGACAAACCCAGTAGCTGATTTCCTTAAGTTAAGTCTTCTAAAATGTTTGTTTAATATTATTTACGTCCACTTTATGCTACTATGGCTAATCGGGACGGGTTATCTACTGGTTACCACCCTTTTCTAGTCAGGGTGGGCTTAAGGAGTTTATTTAATGAGTCCGTCACCAAATAAATTTCTACTGCCCAGGGCGGGAATTGAACCCGCCACTCTAGGTTTACCACGCGAGATCAAGACCAACGCTCTAACCCGCACGGCCAACCTGAGACCCCAAAAGTGAATTATTTGAGCCCCCTCTTTAAATGTTTGTCACCAATTTATAATTTAAAAAACTTAGTGTTTTTAAGGAGACCTGTGAGGCATAACGTATGAATCAGAGAGTGTTCGTTTTTTTCATTGTTTATACATTTTACACAAAGATTAATGTTTGCACTTAATGTATTTTATGAAAAGTACAAAATGCAAGGTCCCGCAAGATATTTAACGTCTTGTTAGAAGGTTGCCTCTCTTATGAACAAACTAAATAACGGTACTCTTCCATGAGACAGGGATCCACCGAAGGATGAAAAGTGACTTGACTCGACTGGAGAAAATTATAGGTTTGATTTTAGACTATCATTAATGTTTTACTCAAAGCTATCTGGTTACTACCCAGCACATGAATATAGTAATATCCGTAATATGAGTTCTATTTGAGGAGAGTTTTGCATTTAAAACTCTTTTTTTTTTGTCCAAAAAAAGTCACTTTTGAAGATTTGAAAAACCGACTGATTATAACTGATATACTTTGAGTATGTATGCGCCACAATAAAGGTTATTCAAATGTCAAAAGTGAATTAAGTCCACTTTATGATACTAGGCTAATCGGGACGGGCTATCTACAGGTTACCTCCCTTTTCTAGCCAGGGTGGGCCTAAGGAGTTTATTTAATGTGTCCGCCACTAAATAAATTTCTACTGCCCAGAGCGTGAATCGAACCCGCCACTCTAGGTCTACCACGCGAGATTAAGACCAACTCCTTAACCCGCACGGCCAACCTGAGACCCCAAAAGTGAATTATTTTGAATTATGAGTAAGCGTAAAATATATGGGATGGGCTGTGGTTATGAGAAGCATGGAGGGGGGCCTATTGTTATTTGGTAAACAAGCACAAGGCTATTGATGGAGGGTACTCTATTCACCGCAACAAACATTGGCTGATATAACAGGCCAGCCTCGAGTCTATCAGGGTGTTATACAGACTGCTACCTTAGGGTCACCACTTCGGATCTAGGACTCTTAATTAAAACGTTATGCAATCAAAAATCCACATAATTAAATATTTGCCCATATAATAACCCAGTATCAGAATAGAACAACACGCCCAGGGCGTATTAAAGAACCGCCACTTTCTAGGTATTTGAGGCCAGCCCATAAATATCTCAATTAGAGAAGACGGCCACCGTTAAGAAAACATCCGATGTGTATAACTACAAGTTTACTGAAAGCTGAAAACAAGACTGTACGAAAACTCGTAAAATATTGAGTTACGAACAAGAATTGTTGAAACAAGATTGGTTCCGGAACATTTTTTGATCCGGCTCATCATACAGAAGATATTTTGAATTGTCGAATTCACACTCCCGCTAACCCCCCTCCCCCTATTCGTGGTCCGATTACAGCCATTAACGTATAACTTCTTTAGTGTCGAATGACACGATAAAAATAAAGAGAATGCTATAGATCAAAGAAACAATTTCAAGCAAAGAACTGAAATCTTAAATGATGACATAGTCACACAAGTCTTTGTACGTATCTCATCTAGTTAAGATCCCTTGAAAAACAATATTTGGTATTTAAACATGGAATAAAGCGTTTCTGATATATTCGCTTATTATTACAGCGCTATGACTAAAAGTGGGCGATACTGAAGGTTAAAAAATCACAAAAATCTCGGTTAATATTTATGGTAGAACAATATTTATAGAAAACTAAAGTTATAACAGCATCGGTTTGGTAGGTTTTTTCAATTCTACCCAACACAATGGAGATATTTTGAATTTTCAATTGTCTCCCTCTCTAAAAACTTCTCCCCCCCCTGTCTGATTTCAGACATTAACGAACTTGTCCTTTACTTTTACATGACACGCTTATATATCCAGGTTGGTATGTGTGTATATATATACTTGAACGGGCATTATTTCCGTCATCTCCTTGGGAGATCAATGGGCATTTGAAGAATCTTCCAAAATCATGCCATAAGTTCCCTTTTTTGAAATTTGGGGAAACTAAATTAGCCTTTTTCGTGACTATTTCTTACTAGTAGGGTTTCAGTATATTACGCTAACGGTCATCGGAACTCGACCAAACCTTACTCAGGAATGTTCCAGTTCTCATTAAAAATGTGCGTCTAATTTCAACGCTTTCGGGCCAGAGTCACTATCGATAACAATTTACAGACGGACAGAAAAATCTATCTTTTGTAGGACTCGCTAGCACCCTTCAATTAAAAAGATCATACGTTGGACGCCTGGATGGATTGCCTAAGAGAAGGAAACATTTATTGCAATACATCAGTTAACTTACTGTGAATTACATGTCAACAACAGGATGACACGCCACATTAACTCGAATTGTTTGTCATGGTAGAACACACCATAGGAGCTATTATATAGGGTATGAGGTGCTTTGTGAAAAATTAGTCAAGAAATAAGTGTAAATATATATAAATTGAAGATTCCATTGTATCAGTTTTAAATATTTGGGGGGAAAATGTCAAGTGGGCATCACATGACGTTTCCTTGTACTCTTATTTAATTAAAACGTGCACTTAAACTAAAATTATTATACAAAATGGAAATATCCATAAAATGAATTTTATTTGAGGAGAGCATTGAATTTCAAACTTAATGATTTCCAACTAAAGTCACTTCTGAAGATTTACAAAACCGAATTCGAAGCTCCACCAAAAACTATTCAGCATTGATTCAGTTTTCATTATACATCTAATGCGGGCACCACCTGACTTCCTTGAACCCCCATTAAATTAAATAAGCAAAATGTTTGTATGCATTTCTTTTCAAAATGATATAGGATGTATCCATTCTAAAGCATCGAATTCGAAAATGTCTTGGAAATAGTTTTTAGATCTTTTTATAATAAAACAAGAAGAATCCATTCAATTTGTTGTTATCTCTAATACATACTGAGAAATTCGCGCATTTTTAAACCCACCCCTAAGTCAATTTCAACCCAAAGAAAAAATGCACAACTAGACGATTCAGCAATCCCGAACATGAAATTTCAACATTCTAGGGATAGCGTGTTTAAGTTAAGAGAGATAGGTTCATACGTCCATACTTTCGCTCAGACATCACTAGTCAAAATGGACCCAGGTAGGGTCAAAACGAATAATTTCGATTTAATCTGAAAACCGAAAATTTTGGGAAATTACGATACTTCCTTTACTTACAAGGAACTAGAAACCGTTGGACCTCGATCCTCAAAAACTTTTAAATCAAATCTTCGGGATCAAAGAGCCAATTTAAAATGTTGGCCTAGTATTAAGACACACAAGTTTGGGGATCTTGTTTGATGATGATAAGAAAATCCGTAGCTTTACTGAAAAAATAAATTAAAATATTCCTCAAATTCTAATCTTACGCAGAATACTGTTACAGTTTTCACAACTGGAAAATATAAATGCATGCACAACTTCTAATGTTGATAAATTACTTTCACTTATAAAATTCTAACTAACATCCAGGCTCTACTACTCGGCCTTGTACGAAATGGGTCGACCGCACTATCTTAGACATTTGTTCCGCAACCGTACCCTCAGATCGTCCATCCAACTGAGCATGTGCATGCCTCTTCAGCCCTCCACCCCAATGGTGTAAGATACAGCTCACGTTTGACCGATCTGCAGGCTTCCATTTTCTCAAAGTCACAAAAAGACCGCAGTCTGACTTCCTTGGCCCACAGATATCAGAATAGAAAAAAGAAATTGAATACCATACGTTCTTAATGCTCCCAAAAACTATATGCCCCTAATCTAACAACATTTATAAAACCCAGCTCAAATTTTATCAATCATATTAAACAAATTCCGTTTGAAAAGTAGGTAGTAACTCGTCCAGGCATCCAAAATCAACTCCCTATCATTTCTGAACAAAGTTTATATACAATTATCCTGTACAATTTTCACAATTCTTTAAATATTAGTACCAATAATGGTTCCATCTATAAAAGAATATATTGTACTAACCATATTATAAGCTTAACTCCTTACGTCCAGATTATTCTTAGTGATGTTAAATATGACACACACTCACAATGACAAAATATTTAGGAGATATGTCAAAGAAGAGATTTCAAATATTGCAATCTCAAAAATCTGGGGAATCTTCTGATGGGAAAAAGTGAAAGGTAGGGTGGGGATACTTGAGTAAATTTCGTCTTTGGTCCTATTCTGCATTGCTTATTTCATCTTTACATTATATTAATGCAAATT
Source organism: Riptortus pedestris (assembly GCA_019009955.1). Taxonomy (NCBI): domain Eukaryota; kingdom Metazoa; phylum Arthropoda; class Insecta; order Hemiptera; family Alydidae; genus Riptortus; species Riptortus pedestris. The sequence goes on from CM032233.1 coordinate 31,368,822, forward strand.
GATAAAATACCTCTTTTTTATGTTTACTGTAATGGGCATCACTACCATACAGAATATATTAAATATTTGCCCATGGACAAAGTTATTTTCATAAATTGACTCAAAATGTTCTTTAAGAAACTATTTCTTCTTATTAAGAATTAATATTATTCTCATTAACATAAAAGAGACGTGGACCTGATGGAGTGTTTTCCAAGTCTCTTAATAAATTTATTTTAAAAATATTTTTTAATACTCTCATGTAAATGGCAAAGGGCTTATCTAGCTTTTGATGGTTTTTTTTTAGCCTTAGCGTTTCAATTAATCTTGGGCTCCATCAAATTTCCAATTTGAAATGAGCATTTATGAATAGGCTTAAAACATAATATGCCAACACTCTGAGAAATGATGGCATAAACCAGATAAAATAATCTTCAAGATAAGAAATAACGAAAAAGTATAAACAATAATTAATAATAAAGTAATAGAACACATATAAAAAAATAATAAAACAACACCATCCCTATCGGTGATATTGTTTGGATATTTGAGTAATGAATGATATACATACTTTATACATATTCTTCCAGCAGGTTATACCATACTTTATTTTATAATAAAACAAGCAATGTTGCTTTTTTGCTTTATGAGATGACACATATGCAAAACTAAATGTCTCAAGGAGTGATCTTTTTTTTTAATATAATTTTTGTTATAAAGCAAACTTGTATGGAATCTGGAGTCTTGAGTAATACCAGCTATCTTCAGTGATTGTCCCTGAAAATCCTTAACAGTAATGGAAAAAACAACACTTAGAAAGAGCACAATTGGTATAAATTCTACAAGGTTTCTGTTCATTTATTCCTATACAAGGTCTCACTCATTGTTGTCTCTGCTAAAATATTGACATCAATGACGTTTGACTGCGAACACAATACCTGAAGACGTGGACCTTGCCAAAAGATTAGAGACTTCGATTCATAAAATATCATTTGAGACTCATCACTTTTTTGTTTTTAGGAAATAATGAACCATTTTTATTTCTCTCTCCTTGACTAGTATATACATACATATATATATATAACCCTACGAGAAGGTAGTTTATTGACAACATGTACCATACACATCATGGAATTGTTAATTTTAATATAAGTATTTAAACGTTGTTAAACTTCGTTACTATTGGAAAATAAAGTAAATAACAAATAAGATATATATATATATATATATATATATATATATATATATCACATAAGGCTGTGACCCTGCTATGTGTAAATAGACCAGGGAGGTTATTGTAACCCTAGTTCTAAGTGCAATAGTTATGTGCAGTAGTTTGTAAGTATCTTTAGTCTTGGTAAGTAATAATATCATAAACACCCCCTGTTACACTCTAGTTTAATAACAATATGCAATATTATAAAGTTGTACTTGTTATTTTACAGCCCTGAAGAGAGAAAATAAAGATTCTCGAAATATCGACATAAACTAAGATTTTTTCACCAACATTGACCAAAACTCCAAAAAGAATAACAACACTATATATATTTAAAAAACCCCTAGATCGGTGGTAGAGTGTCTAACTGGCTCAAGCAACATCGAGCATGGTTGAAAGGGAGAACGCTTGTAGCGATTTAGTACATCGGCTCACTTCAAGAGGGCACTGGTGTCGTGGCGGTAGTGAAATGGGGGGAGTCTTGAGTAAATCCGTCTGACCGCCCCTCGGTATGATGGAGGGCATTGAACCTCCTAGATGCCATCGACCAGCAAACTGCCCCACCCCCGGTTATAATGAAACCCACGAGTCTACTAGAGGCAACTCAATCCTGGTCCTTCTCGGTTAACGGGGGTTGTAAGTCGATACGACGGCTCACGACTTAACACTGCAGTAGTCGCACGTCATCTGAGAGATGAGTTGGAGAGACTTTTTGAACAACTGAGTAGAGGATAGAACCCTCAAGCCGCCCACCCTAGCTACCTTCCTTTCATCCCTAGAGCCTTCCACCAGTACTCTTTCAACCCTTTTCTAATTCTCCAGTGCGACCTTGAGGCTTCTGTGACATCACGCGCAACTACCTTTGTAAGTAGTGCAGTGGCAGATTTACAGGGAGCTGAAAATTTTAAAATATAGGGAAATAAATTCAAGCATCTTCGTTTATAGGAATGAGGGCAACCTGGTTTCCTTTGTCCCAAAAAATAAGTCCAAAATTAGAAATGTGTTGGCTATATCAAGTATGCATTTTGATGGAGAAATAAATGAGAGAACAGGAGAAAAGGAAAAGCCTTCCATTATAACATATTATAATTAAATTAAGGTAGGTGTGGACATATTGGATAAAATGTGTTCACTTTATTTATCGAGAAATACCAGAAGGTGAACTATGGTAGTATTTTTTTCTCTTCTGAATATTATGGGGATCAATTCTCAAGTAATTTATTTAGAAAATGGCCATATTTCATTTTATAAACCTACCTAACTATTTTATTTTATAAACCTTACTATATAATGTGTATGTGTAACATATGTATGTATCAATTTTATATTGTGAAAGACCATGATAATGTGTGAAATATTTTTTTTTCATATTATATAATCATAAATCATGAATATTGTTTTTATAATGTATCAATTACAACGTTTATACAAATATTAGTACAGGCTTAATTTAAACTAGCCTTCTTACTTCAATACTTAAGGGAAGGAGGTAAGTCATCTGAGAGAAGACATGCGCCCACTGTACTGACGAGGGGCGCGACTACTGCAGTGTTAAAACTCAGATCGTAAACCCCACGAGTCCCTCTAGACAGCATGAGATCTCTAAGGTGGAATGTATGTAATAAAGACTTCCGCTAATATTGTATTTCCTTAAATTTGCTAAAAAGCAGAATTTACTGAGCGGTCTAAACCCGTGAACATTAAATGCACGAACTTTAGAGGCTGGTGACGGTGCTTAACTGAGCCCTGTAGATGAGGAGTAAATGAGAAAGAAGGGGAATGGAAGAATGCCACCTACTCGAGCAGAGCCCTTATCTATATTGGAATCAAGGGCTGAGGGGCCCCCGTCTCATCCCTGCCAGTATATATCTCAGCTTAATTGCACAACTCCCTCCCATGTGGATAACAGCCTCTTACCAAAGCCACTCGTGTCTTACATCTATTTAAACTATACTTTTACAAATATATTTCCGAAAAATGTTGTTTCGGAATAAAATGTGTTCATTTGGATTGGCAATAGTGTAAGTCGACAATAAAAAAAAAAGTCCGTCACGCAGAGTCCGGCTGCATAAATAAGCAGATTTCCCGCGTGAAGTTTTACAATGGAGAAATTTCACGAGACAAACAGTTACGGAAGCGGCCGAACTAGCTTTTGACGGAAACTCACGACTAGACCCGAAGTTAGCCGATCTCATTTCGTCCGTTACAATTAATTAAAATACAAATATCCTGGTTAATATTCAAGATAGAGGATAGATGTATAGAACAATATTTATAGTAAATTTAATTTTCAATAAGATCGGTTCTATACAATGTTTTGATCCGACGTATGGTAACGGAGATATTTCGAATTCTCAAAAATCCCCCTCTACACCCCCCCTCCCACTTGTCCGATTTCAGCCATTAACGAACTTGATCTGTCTTTTTGCATAAAACGTTTAAATATCGAGTTTGGTAACGATCAAACAAACATTGTGACCGCCA